>PVIJ01001028.1:207023-226031 GCA_004024925.1 Scalopus aquaticus | reverse complement strand
GATTTTTTTTTTTTTTTTTTTAAGATTTATTTATTTAGGCCTCCCTGGTGGCGTAGCGGTTAAGCGCTGCGCTGTGGAGCTGTCGGCAGCGGCGATGCCAGTTCGAGGCCCGCTGGGAAAATTCCCACATGGCGCAGCAGACCTCTCCTGCCTCTCCCGCTGCTCCCCTCAGCAGTGTATTTCTGATCTGCCTGTTCTGCTCCCCTGTCTGTCTCTGGTGAACCCTCTCGCTGCCCCGCGCCTCTGGCCTGTACCCCAGCTTGTATGCATAAATAATCTTTTAAAAATATATATTTATTTATTTATTTTTGCATACAAGCTGGCGTGCAGGCCAGAGGCACGGGGCAGCGAGAGGGTTCACCAGAGACAGACAGGGGAGCAGAACAGGCAGATCAACGGAAATACACTGCTGAGGGGAGCAGCGGGCAAGGCAGGAGAGGTCTGC
Organism: Scalopus aquaticus; assembly: GCA_004024925.1. Taxonomy (NCBI): domain Eukaryota; kingdom Metazoa; phylum Chordata; class Mammalia; order Eulipotyphla; family Talpidae; genus Scalopus; species Scalopus aquaticus. The sequence continues at coordinate 225,586 of PVIJ01001028.1, read as the reverse complement.
CGCGCCATGTGGGAAGCTCCCGGGCCAGACGTTGAACTCGCATCACAGCCGCCGACAGCTCCACAGTGCTGCGTTAAGAGATGTTTTTATTTGATGAAATAAAAAGGCAGCAGGGTCCTGTGCTGGTCCTCCCAAAAGAAATAACACAGGGACCCCCTGCAACATGTCAAGTTCGAGAGTCTGGGAACCATGGTACATACAGAGGAAGTGGGGGAAGGGCTGCTGCCCCAAGGAGCTTAGGATGTGGGTAGAGGGCCACAGGTGACACCTGAGAAGACCCCACGAGACTGCAGAAGTTCGGGGCAGAAGCTAGTGGAGCGCGGAGGGAGACTGGTCAGGGAGAGATTGGTCCATGCACAGACACAGTGGACACTGACTGAATAAATGAAGCTCTGAAGAGGACTTAAAAACCCTGGGACTTGCCGGGAGAGGAGGTCCCTCGCCAGGAGCAGACTGGGGGAATGGCAGGGGTTGCGGTCAGCACAGGCATGGAGCCCAAAGAACCTACTTATGGGGTGACCACAAGGGGCCGGCCAGACTGGAGTAGATGCAGTGCCTGCTGGGGTCGTGGACTGTGCTGTTACATCAGTGAAGCTACCCTTGGGGACCCTGACAAATGTGTTTGGATTAAGGCAACCAGAAATTGGGAGCCATGGAAGGTTCTTGAGCAGGGCAGGCCCAGAGTGAGGATGATTACTGGAGGGCTGGGTGTAGGAGGCTCGGAGCTGTCAGCAAACTCAAAGGGGAGGTGTTAGTGAGGGGCAGCACCAGGGTGGGAACGGTACAGGAAGGTGACGCAGATTTTAACCCAGAAGTCTAGAGAGTTGACATAACAGATGGGAGAGGCGGGAGGTTGGGAATAAAATAGAGGATGAACTAGGTTGGGGTCTGCCAACCATAGGAGCTGCATTTGCAGTGGGGTGCTGAGGGGAGAAAATGGGGGAGCTGCCTGACTAGCTCTGCATTCCAGACCACCTTGCTCTCAGGGGCCTGTGTTGCAGTTGGGGGATCTGATGGGAGTGGAGGGGCTGGTTCTTCCCAGGAAGGTCTCAGCTTGGCCTAATAATGTGTGGAATTTGGGTCTGGATTAGAGGAGTTTAAAGCTGCCACTGATGAGTGGCCCTTTTCTCTGGGAGGGGGCTGGCCTGTCTGTCTGCTTGGCAGCTTGGATAACCCCGAGCTATTTCAGGAAGAGAGCCCTAAGAAGATAAACAGGCCAGTGGCCAGCAGATGGACAGATAACCTGCACTTATCCTGAGGAAAGGCAAGAGAGGGTCCTCTGGGGACAGGGTCCTCCGAGACAGGAAGGGGCCAAAATGTGTCAGAGAGCAAGACCAGGCGGGGAGGGGGGGGGGCTGTGGCTCCAGCTGGGGAGGGGGCCTCTTGTGGCCCTAGTCCGGTCACTCTCTGGGTGGTAGGCAGACCCCTTGTGAGTCTAACGGGAAATGGAGACTGGAGTTCCCTGTGGTCTCCCCCAAATCCAGCAGCACCAAACCTTATTTGGGGTCTGAATGTCCAATAACAGTAGTGGAGAGGGCAGGCCCCTCATGAGTGCCTGAGGTTGGGGGCCTGCATTTAGGGAGGGATAAACCCAGCATGGTGCAGTGTGTGTGAGGGTGTGGTGTGGGGGCTCTGTGTGTGTGCCCACGGTGGGAGTGGAGTGAATAGTTAGGGCAGGCTCCTGGGCCGTCCCGTCCACACATCTTCCTGAAGGCAGAGCTGAGGCCCCTGCCCTGCGGTACCCTAGGCCTCGAGCAGTCCCAGGGTCCTTCAGTATTCGGCTCCACGTCCTTTTAACCACCTTGCCCACCTTGCCCTCCCGGAGACCTCCTCGTTGGACTGGCCCTGCGTTTTCCTGTCCGCTTGCGCAGTTTCCTGTCTGTGGCACACCCTGCCCGTCCTGTCCACCTTAGAAAGCATCGTTGTCCTTGAAGGCTCAGCGCCTGCAGCCACAGTGACCTGGTCACAGGCGCTGTCCTCGCCATGCCCTGTGCCTGCCCTCCGCCAGCTCGTACTCATCCGTGTGAGAACCCCTGCCCCACGTATTACAGGTGCACGGGGGTCTGGCCCGAGGGGCTGCCACTGCCCTTGGACACCCCAAGGACCAGAGATGGGGGTGCCGGCCCAGGTGCCGCAGGCCTCACCCTTGGCGTCCTCTGTGTGTTCTGAGAGAACTTCCTCCACCCCACACTGGCTTGAGCTGCTGCAGGCCTGTCCCACACTGTCCCGCAGGCCCTCGCACCCCTGTGGCCACCAGGCCCTCAGTTCTCCATTTTCCTGGGGGTGTTGCCATCTTAGCTGCACCCAGTGCCCTGTCCCCACCCCTAAACCCTGCCACTGGTCACACTGTTCTGCTCCTGCTTCCCTGTCACAGTCTCTCTTCTCACGGTCCCTCCCCACTTCAGGTTTTTGCTTCCTCCTGATTACATGGCAATAATTACACTTAGTGATGAAACGACTTTTAGACTCAGGATCAGAAGTTGAACCAGGGCCTCGCTGGTGGCCAGGAGTTAAGTCTCAGTGCTATCACTGCTGTGGCCTGAGTTCGATTCCCAGCAAGGGAGCTTCCCACATGGCGCAGCAGACCTCTCCTGTCTCTCCTGCTGCTCCCCTCAGCCGCATACTTCAGTCGGTCTGCCTGTTCTGCTCCCCACTCTGTCTCTGGTGAATCCTCTCACCCATCCTGCCCACCCCCTGCACTTCTGGCCTGCACCCCAGTTCTATGCAAAAAAAAAAAAAAAATGTTGAATGAAGCCAACCTCTCCAACTCCTTCATACCCCACCCTCCCAGAGCTACCGCTGCAGAGAGCTGCAGTGCAGGGGCCCTTGGCACCTTCTGAGGACTTCCTTGGTGCCAGAGGCCAGGTCCTGCCCAGCATGACATGGTTCTTTCAGAGCAGAGGATCCACTTGAGACCCCAACTTGCTTGTCTGTTACCAACAGCTGTGTGTGGTACCTGCTCCTCACTTTGGGGGTTCCCTGTTTGTTTTTGCTGGGATTGCTGCCCTCTCCTCGATTTCTAGGAGTCCTTTGTATATCCTAAATATTAGAGTGTGCTTAGGGTTAGAATCTAATCTCTGTTGGTTTTAGACCTGGCAGTGGCTTCTCCCACTCAATTATTCATCTGCTAATTTTGTTCCTGTGTTCATCAGCAACGAATCCTTCTGTTGATGTACTCAGAACCAAAGTTTTACTTGTTGGCACATGCTTTTGAAGTTTTAAGATGTCCTTTCTAGTTTCTAAGTCACAAAAGTATTTTCCTATATTTTCTTATACTAACCTCATACTTACCTTCATTTAGATTTTCCAGTGTGACAGGTACTTTGCCAAGTGCTTTGCAGACATGATCTTAACAGGTAGAGATGTTCAGATGCATTCTGCATATTAACTCATTTAATCCTTGCAGCAACCATAGGAAATGGTACTTTTGTTATCGTCCCCTTGCTACATTTGAGGAGACTGAGGCACAGAGAGGTTATGTGACATCTCCAGGGTCACACAGGTATCAGGCTGAAGATTCTAGGGGTCTGGCTCCAGAGGTGTGTGTTCAACCTCAATCTATGCTCAGGTGACCTTTCCAGCAAGCCCAGCTCACACAAAAGTTCACTTTATGTATCGATTTGCCTGGGTTGAGGGATGCCCAGAGAGATGGTAAAGCATTATTTCTGGACATGGCCATAGGGCTGTCTCTGGAAGAGATTAGTGTTTGAATCCGTAGACTGAGTAAAGAAGGTGGCCCAGTGATGGTGGGCTTCATCTACTCCACTGAGAGACGAGAGCACCCCAGGAGGAAGGGTGAATTTGTTCTCCGTTTGAGCTGAGACATCAGTCTTCTGCCTTCGGATGGGATATCAGTGCTTCTGTTTCTTGGACCTGAGAGCCTGGGAACCAGGTCTGTTGCCATCTGCTTCTCGCATCACCCTGATTCGTGGGCCTTTGACCTTAACCTGAATTATCCCACTGGCTTTCCTGGATCTTCAGCTTGTCAAAGGCAGACGGTGGGACTTCTCAGCCCCCATCACGGCACTGGTCAGGTATCGTAACAAATCTCCACATTGGTTTTGCTTCTCTAGAGAATCACTGGCTAATACACTTAAAAAGAGGCACAGGTACCATTCCTGGGGAGAGGGGTGCGTCTCACCCCAGCTCACATTCTGTACCCAAAGCCACTGCCCTCGTCTTAGCCTCAGCTCCCACTGGGAAAGAAAGGCTGAGATGTGGACCTGGCTCCAGGTGGCCCATTTTGGGACGTGATCCCCAAAACAGGAATGGGGAATTAGAGCAAATGAGGAAGGCGGATATGCCAACCCACGGATGTACTTTCAGGCTGGCGGCTGCCATGGCGGTCAGGGCCCCGTCGGCCTGGGAACCTCTGAGGAGAACATGGACTGGGGCTCAGAATGGCCCCCAGGAAGAGCGGGAGAGTGTGGATCGGGCAGCTCCAACCCCCAGGGGTCAGGGGTGATCTTGCCCCGGGTGAATGGCCAGGTGCCTGCTCTGGTCACAGAGGACCCCGAAGGAGCAAGGTCATAGGTGCACATGACAGCTGCTGAGACGAGCCCTGGGGACTGCAGCAAGGCCGGCGGGAGGTGGCCGGGAGCACGAGAGGCAGAGGTGTGGCCGGCCGTTACTAGTCCTTGTCCCCAGAAGTCCTCTCCCGGCAGGCCCGTTTCGCTCTCCCAGCAGGCAGCTGGCTTCTGGCCGGTGCTCACATCAGCTCATTGGCCTTTTTTTCCTCCACGATGCCCAGTTTGGTGCTGGGAGCAGAGGGCACTCTGAGTATAACAACCCTGCCTTTCCTGGGCACCCTTTTCCCTGCCTCCAATGGGGTTCTCTACTTGTCCTATTAATACCTCGAGAGTTCCCTGCTCTGCTTTACAGAGAGGACTTCAGAGCTAAGAGGTTGAGGGACGCAGGCGACAGAGCAGGTCAGAACCCAGGCTTCATTGATAAGGACCCAGAGTCCTCAGCGCTGGCTGCACAGGGAACCCCCAGTTTCCCCTGCTGGGCCAAGGAAACCATCAGGAACGGGGAGGGAGGAGTCACAGTGAGGGGCTTAACAGATACCAGAGGCAGGAGAGTCAGAGACATTAAAAATGTAATTATTCTTGACAAGGGGCTTCTAGTTCTAAGTTGTCTAGACCTGAAGATATGTTGATGTTCTCTGTGCAGAGGAAGGCAATGCGTATTTGAGCGTTTCCTCTCTAAAGAATGTGAACTAGAGTTGCGAAGGCTGGGTACCCGTGGTTGTTCATCTGCCTCGGTCAGCAGTGGGGGCGAAAAGACTGGCTTTACCCACGGGCTTCAGATTTTGCATGGCAGTTTCAGACTTCAAGCCTGTGCAGATGGCCTTGCACTCCCGTCTGCCAGAGCAGGGAGGGGTTGTGTTCCCAGAACATTTTACAGTATGTTCACAGTATCACTGCTTCTGTGTGGGGTTGCCGCCATCTTCCTTGGGCCGTCTGTGGTGGTGACAGATCTGCAGGAACCTGGGCAGAGAGACAGAGGTCCTGCTTGGCGCTTTTCAAACAGCAGCATATGCGTGGGGACTGGGGAGGGACAGGCTGACCAAAGTGAAGACTCTGGTCAGCATGCGTGGGCCAGCCTGACAGTCCGCACTTCTGTTAAACTACCTGGTGACACTCTGGCTGCTGGTCCACGGACCACACCTGAGTAGCAAGAAGCTGAGGACATGCTGCCCTGCAGGCCTCTGCCTTGCCTGAGGCCCAAGCACTGGGCACCTTTGAAGAGACACCCTCTTCTTTCCCCGACCTCCTGGGTTCTGCCAGCCAGCCTGGCGGGCTTCATGTGCGTCACTTCCTGCTTTGGTGGCCCCAGTGTGATGTCTTTCCCTCTGAATCTGTCCTCCACTAGCATGCTACCTTTCCTTAGACCCCATTAGTATTCTCGTGGACGGCCTGGCCCATAGTGGAACGCACTGGGGGAGCCGAGAGGAAACTTAAGGGAGGATGGCAAACACATCAGAACACAACACACACACATGCATCCCAAAGACCCCCATTTCTGGACCCCATCCAGCCCTGTGCCATTATTATTTTTGTTCTCTTTCCTCTTTAACCAGATCTTGCCTGAAAACAGCCTGGGCGTTGCTAAGGTAACGCCTTCGAGCCTCCCCAACACATCATTGTTTCATTCCAGCAGTGGCAACCCAGAGGAATTTGCTATTTGTTTAAGAGATGAAAGCCACAAACTTCCACACATTCTTCTCCAGTTTCACTCCCCTTGAACCATAGGGCCCAGCCAGAGTGGAGCACCGTGGGTGGAGGGGACTCAAGGGACCCAGCAAAATACTGGACGCTCACGAACCGTCCTGGTGACCCAAGGATGGAGAGCCGGGACTTCTCCTGACCGGGTTCTGGAGGAACAGCTGCCTGTAGGAGGGCCTGGGAAGGAGGCAGTTGGAGAGAAAAGCCTCAGTGATGAGTCCTCCAAACTGAAAGTCTGTAAATGGTGAATGGATCCAAACTTCCCCGGGGCCAGGTTCACGGGCTGCGGCTCCAATAAGCAGCACACCTAACCTGTCGAAAACACGGGAAACGGGAGACAGGGCTCTCAAGATGAGGGCCAGCTTCCAAGGGGCCCAGGGGAAGCCACCCAGCCCTGCTGCTGATCGTAAGTTAGCCAAAAGGCCTTTGGGAATCCCGCAAGCCCATTTCTTTCACTTTTCCAACCACCACCTGAATCCCCCTCTGCAGGCTTCGGAAAGTCTGAAGAAGTTCCCCAACTTCCTGAGGATCTGATTGGCTCAGCCGCCATTAGCCTCTGGATCAGGCTACCTCATAGGACACTGGCTGACCAATAGGGGGACAGGCCCAGCATCAGGTGCTCATACTTGGTCCAATCCGCTATGGCTCCAGGGCACAGCTCGCGGGGTGCAAAGCAGAGTGTTTCAAAGGGGCTGCGGACCCGTCCTGTGACGCCTGTCCGTTCCGTCCAGTGTAAACTACACGGCGAAGTGACACTTTCGGAAGAATCCTGGGGAGGAGCAAAGATGTGTAATGAGGAAAGTTAGCTGAATTCTGTGACTGGATGTGGTGTCTGGTACGCTCTCTCGTCTGTCGTCCGTGGAGACTGGTAATAGGAGCTTGGCTTACCAGCATTTCTGGTATTAGACTTGTGTTCTTGCAGGGACCCCAAGAGTTTGGGGCTGTGCTGACCCCAAACTCTGAAAAGACGTGGGTTTGCAATAGAGGCTGCCTCTGGAGGCTACAACCCGTTCCATACAGAAAAAGACTTGAGAAGTTTGGGGGTGAATGGAAGACAAAGTAGGATGACTGTGGGACGAGCAGGCCTGTCTGTGCATCAACCCAGAGAACACGATACACAGATAGTGGGGAGACGGACACACACGCCGTGAAACAGCAGCACATGCACCCGCTGAAACAAGCAGAGGGCTGAACGAGTGAGAGGAGCTGAAGAGGGAGTACCGTGTGGTTTCTTCGCACATGCCAGCGAGGCTGTCCAGAACAAAAAGAAGAAAAGGACCACCTTTCTGAGAACCCAGGATTCCGTGGTCAACTGGCAGCTGGGCTCATGAAAGCTGACCAGGACATTCAATGCAACCCCTTCTTTTAGGGAGAGGTGTTTCCTAAGCTGAAAACCAAACACTGACAAGCAGGTGTAGGTAACAATGCTGCTGCCAGGTTGTTGGAACCCAGAGGCGTTCTAAGCGGGCCCAGCACTGAGAAGGGAGCGCTCTCAGGGAATACCCGTCACTGTCTGGGCAAATGTCCTGTCCGGTTGGATACCCCATGTTGCCCTGTGGTTCCACCCTGCAGCCACCCACATGGGGGCTGAGGCCAGTGGAAAGGAACTGGGTACTGGAGCCCAAACACAGCCCGTGCGGAGGGGCGCTGTCAACCCTGAGCACAGGAGAGGAGATGGAGGAGTGGTTCCTGTGGTAAGTTCGCACTGAGGCTGCCAGGGCTGGAAGGGCCTTGAGGGCTCATCCTACCCCATCATTTTAAGGAGAAGCCACCTGAAGCTTGGAGCGTAAGTGATTCGCCTGAGGTCACGGCGTGGGCTGGCCAAGGCAAACTCATTTACAGCAGCTGCTGCCCCTTAGAATTGTTTTCTTTTATTATTTCTAAAAAGATCTATTTATTTATGCATACAAGAGCTGGAGTGCAGGCCAGAGGTGTGTGTGTATGTGGGTGTGTGTGTGAAAGGATTCACCAGAGACAGTGGGGAGCAGAACAGGCAGATCTACTGAAATACACTGCTGAGGGGAGCGGCAGTTGAGGCAGGAGAGGTCTGCTGTGCCATGTGGTAAGCTCCCTGGCTGGGGATCAAACTCTGCTGCAGTGGCTCTGTTAGAGGGTGGTCCTCAGGAAAGGGGAGTGTCCCAGGTTCCCTGCCCCACCCAAGGGAGGGTGGAGCTGAGCAGGAGAGATAAGAAGCTGGAGAAGAGAGAAGGAGAAATGCATAAAAAAAGGAAGAAGGAAGGAAGCAGGATGGAGGCCAGAAGAGGCACAAGGAGCAGAGAGACATGTAAAGAAGCTGCACTGGCCTGGACTGATTGAGACAGATGTGGGTGAGAGACCTGTGGGGAGCTTAACAATGGCAGTGTTGATCTGGATTTTGATTTTGCTCTTTTCCTCACAGACTTGTCTGACATTTTCTGACCCTTTTCCGTGGGTCCCTGCCGAAAGGTGTTTTAGACTCATGGCAGGCTTTTGGGCCTTGCCTTGGGCCAGCCCCATTTGGGTGGACTTTGGCTCACGAGGTGATGGGTAACTTTAGGTATTTAGTTTAGAAACTATATTCTTTGTCTTTTCTGTATTATTACACTAATTGTATTGAAGTTTCTTTACCACTTAAGGTCTTATATGTTTTGTCCTGATGAGGCAGATGGCAGAACCTATTTAGAACAGGCAGGTTTGGGGGTTCTGGGGTACCCCTCTCCCTGCCCTGTAACAGCTCTGGATAGCTTCATAATGCTGAGACTTAACTCCTTGCACCACCAGGGAGGCCCTAGAACAGTTTTCTTGTTACCACTTGGAGGGGATGGGATCTGCAGAAGACTAGGGGAGACCAGAGGGTCTTTGAGCAGGGCCCTTTGCGAAAGTACGGATAACCTCGGGGAAGTTTCTGCTTCATTTTGTAGGCTGACCCCTCCTTTAGACCAGCCATCCCATGACAAACACCTTATTTTGGCCCCCCGAGAGGCAGGCTGGCTCAGGTGCTTCAGAGCACAGGTGACCTCCAGCCCCAACAGCAGGAAGGCAGGGAGCTGAGAGAGACAGGTGCTGAATTGCAGAGGCCTGAGACTTCAGTCACAGACCAGGCTCCTGCTTCCTCTCCTCAGCTGCCCAAGAATCCCTTGATTTGGATGCAGAGTGGCCCCCTGTGGGAAGGGGGAAAGCAACTCCCCAAGGCAGGGAGGTGAGAGGGCCTAGATCTCGGACTGTTATGGGAAGTGATGAAGGAAATAGAACTTAATGGAAGGGGCACCACAAGACAAACCTGTCTCACACAGGAGGTGGGGGTAGAGGCATCAACATAGCCATTAGCACAGTGATAACTAAAATCCCTAGGCACCAGGACTGCCTCTAAGTTACAAAGCATAAGGCCCAGCAGGTATCAGACTGCTGAGCAGAAGGTGAAGATATGGAGATTGAGCCCATTGTAGAATCTCCAGTCTCCTTTCAGGCAGTTACATCTTCTGTTTTCCTGAGCCTGGATAAGCCTGGGTCTGCAGGGTGATGGCAATGGCGGTGCCTATTAATTGAGCCTGCCTTTTCTCACTTACCACAGCCTTCTTTTACCTCTCTAGCCCTTCAGTTTGGTCCCTATTATTGAAGATCTTAAAAGCCACTTCTAAAGCTGATGTGGTGGAGTTTGGGCTTCCATTTCTAGTTTTTGGAGTGTCCTGCTAATATCTGATGCAGACTGACTAATAAAATAAGTCCCCAGAATTACCTGACCCTCTCTTGAATTAGGATCGAGGTTTGTGAATTTACGAATGGTTTCCACTAGTTGCCCTTGCAAGAGAGCTGGGTTTTCACCAGGTTTCTGAATGATTTCCCTTATTTACCATAATTTACAGGTTTGGATACACACTTTTTCATTACTTCTGTAACCGGGCTGAGTCCAAAAACGACATCAGTCTGCTTCAAAACTACCATTAACGGCTTTCCGACATTGCTGGACCGAAGGTGGGCTGCGGGCAAATCTTGAGGGGGCCACGGGGCGCCTGTCTCTTCTGAGTGTCGCTCTTATACTAAACGTGCAACTGGCCTCTGGTGCCTTCCTCACTCCCAGGATGGAAAGTGAATGGCAAGGCCGACTATTTTCCACAGTGAAAGGTGGGAGGTGGGACATGTCCAAATTCATGATGGCAGTTCACTTGAGGTCTTGCAGGGCCCAGTTGTTTGGGTTCCTAGTCATGTCTACATCCACAGTGCCTCTGATACTCACATGGACCCCAGAAACTGCAGGCGGCAACTGTTCTAAGGAGCCACCTGTTTAATCACTTTGACTTTGGCCTGGGGCTGGAGTGAAGGTGAGAGCCAGAAACGCTGTGAAGGAGAACAAGGAAACCATCTTCCCTCCTGTGCACCTCCCCACTCCCCACACCCCATGACTCAACCGGTCATTGAGATGAAAACGCAGGCACGGAGTTCTTTCTGCTCTCCCCCAGGATCTTCCTTTTGAATGCAAAGGAGAGGCTGCAAGTGCTCTGCAGAGTCTACCATGAGTCTCCTCGGTCTCAATGCCCAGAGACAAAAGCCAAAAAATGTGAGGAATTTCCAGTGCGCCTCCTTCAAACAGCAGCTCCCCCACCCTCTGGCTCAGCTCCATGGGCACGGTGTACGGGAATGGCGGTTTTCTTCCCCAGGCTGGGCCTGGCCTGCTGCCCACTCCCTAAAAGCTTCATTTGAAGAGAAAGGAAATTAGGAATTTCTCCACACAGCCTCTTGTGCTCATGTAAGAAGATACTTCTGTGAACCTGAATGGTGGGGTGGGCCTGGCCGGTGGCCCCAGGATCAGGAGGGGACGGTTTGCATGAGGCAGCCCACATCACCCACACTCCCCTACACCCCCACCCAGTGGCTGCCATTGAGATGTCCGGCTGAGGAGACGGACGCATGGACCCTGTCCGGGGCTGTAGGACATTTCACTTTCTGGTGGAGGTCGTTGAGAGAGCCCTCCTTTGGTTCAGGGTTCTTTTGTTCTCCTTCCCCTTTGGAGGCTGAACAAAAGGGAATAAGCCCCCATGACAGCACAAGGATTGAAGAGAGAGACTGGGGAGGAGCCCACGGAATTCTCATTTCAAGACATCTTTGAGGCACGGAGTGACCCACGAGTACTGTGGGCTCTTGGCAGTCTGCAGACATCTGCCAGCCCCCGCCGTGCATGTTTAACTCTCAACTCCTCTCCCTTCCTTGCCAGCCTCTGGAATTTTTTTTTGGGGGGGCGGTCCATGTGATCCCTGAGAAGGTGCAAAAACAACAGAAAAGATGACAACCTGTAGATAGTCTTTAGAGGTAGAGGGGGTTGGGATGATAAAAACAATTAGCTAAACAATCCTACAAGGATTGTCCTCTAGCAAGTGTGGACAGTGTAAAACTTTCTGGGACTCCTACTCCCCACCCCCCACTTCCCTGGTCTAGTAGGCAAGAGGGATAAACCATCTTTTTAGACAGACCTGCCCTATAGCCTGTGCAGGAATCTGCCATCAAAGGTAAAGTCAGTCTTTTCATACCCACTGAGGACCAAGGGGGACCCTTTGCATCTCTTGCGGTGCATTCTTTAGAAAGGGAGAAATTAAATCCTGTACTGCCCTCCTCAAGCATTAGCATATCTTTAGGTCAATTTAGAACTAGAACTACTGGGGCCCCCCATGAAGAATGATTACCATCTGAAAGTCAGTGACTCACTGTTTCTACCTATAGAAAATAAATTCTAACTTGAGTTTGTTGGAACAGCTCTCACATAGTAAAATCTGTTGCACTGCTTCTCAGGTTTGAATCCTCACTTAATTGACTTTCTAACAAACTGTCCAACTCTCACTGAGACTTGCTTTCCCATTAATAGAAGCTCCTCTGACAAACCCAGCTCCTCTGACAAGCCCACCTCCTCTCTAGGTGTCAGGCAGGCCTGACCTCAGAACTCTGTGTTATCTGTGCTCTGTTGCCAGCTTCCCCTTGAGGGATGATGGACTTTGGAGCCTCTTTTTTCTCCTCTGTGAAATGCGACATGATTACCTACCCTCCTGGTCTTCAGGATGATCTTGTGAGATGAAGACAGCATCACACTAAACCCTCAATGAATGTTCCTCTTTTCTTCCCTGCATTCTCTCACTTCTGACATAATGGTCTATGTTGCACACTTGGGTAGTTTTGCTTTGGGACTGTCTTTGCGAACTCAGGTGTGTCTTGGTGGCCTCATATGATTGGTAATCTCCTTGTGGTCAAGGAAGACTCTATTTCATTGGCTCCCAAAGTGAGGTCTCCTGGGGCTTCCCTGGTGGCACAGGGATTAAGTCTCAGCACTATGAAGCTGATGTCCTTTTGATACAGGGAAAATAGGGATTCAAAATTGGCCAAAGGCAGTGCCCAAATTCTTACCAGTCACTATCTTGGTTCTGCACCCGCATGCATAATTGCAAGACTACTCAGGCTTAGGAAACAATAACAATGGGATTTATTTAACAAACAGGAAAAAACAAAGAATTACTGAAGTTAACATATTTCGTTTACCTTACTTAAAGCAATGTCCAGTCTTTTTAAGTCCCAGAAAAGTAACAAAGGTGGCGTCTTCCTGCCACTGCTGATGTGAAGCTCCTCTTCCAAACAATAGGCCACGTTTTCAAAATGGCATCTTCCTTTTTCTGCAGACGCGCAACACCCACACTGTAGGCCAGGTTCCAACTCACGAGGACGACACAGAACACAACTGGAGATGCTCCCGAAACTGCCGTGGTGCCCCAGCACAGCACCAGGCCAACAACACTGTAAACAGCAACTACAGGGGCCAGAAGGCCCAACAGACTGCACTCGCGCATTTTAAGAAGGTGCCTACTTCGGGCCTCTGCTTCTTCCTTCGGCTGCAGTAAAGGCAAAGCTGGGAGCAGTTTCCATCGCTTGGCTACTTGCAACGCCTCCAAAGTCGCTGGTCCCAAAGCCACTAAAGATTCCAAAAATGCTCAATCCAAAATTCTATATCCTGGCGCCTCAAAACTTCTGGCGTCTGATTTCCAAACTCTTAATCTTGGCGGCCACATTTCCTGCTGCTTCTTTTCCTACATCATGGCGATTGCTTCCTCTATTTCTTCAGCATGGCAACCGCCTCTTCCATTCCTACATCATGGCGACTGCTTCTTCTATTTCTCCATCATGGCTACTGAATCTCTCCTTCAGTCCCTTTTATTTCTTATCAGAAACTCCACCCCAAACTGCAAACTTAGCATTTTCCCTGGGGCTTTCATTCTCATCAGCAAACCCCCTCTAGGGGGCATCAATTTTACTGGACTTTGGACTCAGCCCGGTTACAGTTTTAGAGCCGATGGATCTGAGAGCGGAGCGGAGCGGGGTCCTTAGGTTCACTCTGGGAAAGGTTTCACCAGAGCTCTTTTCGGTGGCAAGTGACAAGTTTGTACATGAGACAGAGACTCAGTTAAATTTAAAGAACAGGCTTATTAGGACAAGGAAGTAAAGGACGCTTGTACAGACACAAGTGGGCAGAAAGAGCTGCCCCGCTGAGGGGGTGGGTTTGCTAAGAGAGGCCTGCATGGTGCAGGTCACGGGCAGACAGGCGGGCCGCTGCCCTGCAGAGGGACAGAGTTGGTAAAGGGAAGCACCTGCATAGGCACAGGAGGCAGAGAAATGGCTGCACTGAATTCTTGCACGAACGGCACTGATATCGTCTTCTTTCAGTTGGGAGGGGCTCATCTTTGAGGATGGCTGTCTGTTTACTGGCTAGCTAGAATTAGAAAAGAGACCAGAGATTCTATAATGGATTCAATCTCCATATCTTTGCCCCTAGACTGCAGGCTAGCTCCTACCTATGTTTTGTAATTTAGGAGCTGGCACCTAGGGATTATGCTAATGGTTATGTTGATTTCTTCTACCCCCACTTTCTTGTGTGGGTCTAGTTCTAATCTTATTTTGCTTTTGCGTTATATCTCCTCCATCAAAGCTATCTGTAGCCACTGCAGCATGAGTTTGATCCCTGGCCAGGGAGCTTCCCACATGGTGCAGCAGACCTCTCCTGCCTTGCCCGCTGCTCCCCTCAGTAGTGTATTTCAGTAGATCCACCTGTCCTGCTCTACCCTGTCTCTGATGAATCCTCTCACCCCCTACACCTCTGGCCTACACCCCAGTTCTTGTGTGCATAAATAAATTTTTAAAAATCTTTATAACAACAACAACAACAACAAAGTGAGGTCCCCTGACCACAGCATTACCTAGGGACTTGGTAGAAATTCAGAATCCTGCCTCCTCACCTCCCAGTCCTGTGAGCTGTCAAGTCTGGGGTGGACCCAGATGGCTCCAAAGTGTGTGCAGTTGTGAGAAGCATGGCTTGGTTCTGTTGCTTGGAGCAGCAAGGCTGTTTTGAACAGCATAGGACTCGCCGAGCTGCGTGAGCTTATGGAGGCCGTCGGCTGGCCCCCACCTGAGCGGTCCCTGCCCAGCCTCGCTCCTTAGAGCTGACTTTCCTTTCAGTCTTTAGAGGCAAGAGCCTTTCAGACAGCAACTTTCCTTCCCTCGGCTCTTTGAAAGAGGAAAAAAGCAAGTGTCTTCTGTATGCTTTGTCGTGCCTTTGCTCTCATTGACATTTCTTGGCAGCCAGGAACTTGGGTAGCTGACGACAGGCTCCCTCTCATCCACGGTGAGGCCCCTGCTCTGAGCTGTGCCAGGCTTTCCCAGAAGGCAGGCCGAAGGGGCACTGGGAGGAGGGAGGAAGATCCACCCAGCAACTCAGGCGGCCTTTCTCAGGGAGCAGGGCCGAGGAGGAGCCGCCCGCGATGAATGGAGACCTTGTGTGGGAGGCCTCCCTGGAGCCTGAGCCACACACAGGGGCTTTTCACGAGCAACGCTGACACAGAGGCGGCATTGAGCGGATGGTGGCTCGTGGGCAGACTTGGGGTCTGGCTGACGCGTGGCATCCGTGGAACAACATTTCTGCTCCCCCTGACCCAGCCTGGGCTGGAGGGAGGGGTGTCAGAGATGTCTTCTCTCAGAGCCATGTTGTCTGCAGCTTAAGCTCCCTGAGCCCCCTGGCCATATTCAGGGCCTAAGCAGGAGGAGAGACTGTGAGTGAAGGGCTTCCTGTGCAGGAGGGAGCTGGTGTGCTGGGCAGGAAAGAGTTAAAGACAGCTGCTTGGAGACCTTGCCAAGCCAACTCCACTGGGGCCGTGGCTGTGAGGGAGGATGCCAGATGCACTCTATCTGGTGTGGGGGCACAGGATCCCGGCGTGCCCCCCCAGGGGTCACTAAGAGGTAAGGAAGAACCACAGCCTTGCTGGGGTAGTATGGAGATTACGGGTCAGGGGCAGATGCTGCTGCCCAGGGGCCATAAAATGGGGGTGACAGTGGGGTTGGGGGCACGGTAGGTTTCATGTGTTCAAAGGGAGAGAGACCCCCGGTGTATAGACACACCCTCTCTCTGTCCATCTGCAGCCCAGCTGCTGTGCCCCAGCCTGGCTAATGGCTCACCTAGCCAGATCCCTGGCTTTCTCCTGCAGTCTGCTTTTCTAGGGTAACCTGCAGTCCCGGTTTACTCAGGTCCAAAGGATTCCCTAGGCCCCGGACTTGGCCTAGGCCTAGGCCAGTGGTCAATCCCTGTGTGAAAAAGTGCCCTCCCTGTACCCGAAGAGTAGAAGGCATGCTTATCACCAGATATAGGGAGCTGAGACCCAGAAGGATGTATAAACAAACTTTGTTACTTTTCCACTAATCTGTAAACTTTCTTTTCTTTTCAAACGTTCATTGTTTCAAAAGGTACAAAGCTAAAAGCTCTGGCCACTTCTCTAGGTCCCATATCTATGGGTCCTCCCTAAGTACAAAATTAGTTATGGGGGCCTCCCTGGTGGTGCAAGGGGTTAGGTCTCAGCACTGTGAAGCTATCAGCAGCCACTGCAATCCCTGACCAGGGAGTTGACCCACATGGCGCAGCAGACCTCTCCTGTCTGGTCCACTGCTCCCCTCAGCAGTGTATTTCAGTCAATCCACCTGTTCGGCTCCCCACTCTTGTCTCTGGTGAATCCTCTGACCTCCCACACCTTTGGCCTATACCCCAGCTCGTCTCTGTATAAATAAATAAATAAATCTTTAAATAAAAAAAACAAAATTAGTTATGAAAGGCCAGTAAGCTCTCTCAGCTGATGCTCAGAATCAGTCCGTCAGTGACACCAAGCTGTAGAAATCATTGTTTTCTTCTCCATGGTGGCCTCACAGAACAACAAAAAGGCTAGTTTCATTTAAGAATGTTTTTGATGAAGCTATAAGAAGTATTAATTTTATGAAATTGTAACTTGTGATTCTTCTTATTTTTCCATGATGAAATAGAAGACTACATAAAACAAAGTACTTCTAGCATATACTGAAGTATGATGTCTGTCTTCTGGAAAAAAGGATGTGTGCTTTATTTGAGTTATGAGCCAAACTAGCTCTTTCTTTGTGAAAACTCATTTTTCATGGAAAACTTAAAAATGATTGACAAACTGTATTTATTACGCTTGGATATTCTGCAGATGTTTTCTTAAAAAATGAACAGCGAGGTTGTCACTTCAGAATTTTGGAAAACATATGTTTGCCAGTGTAAGCTTGATGTAAACTGCCTGATCCTTAAAGACTTTTCTAATGAGATTGGAGTTGGTATTATTGAATGTGACTTTTGATATTCTAAGAAAAAGGGCCTAATCTTGGAAGATAGTTCCAATTCAATGAACCACTATTTTTCAAATGGCTTTCGATTGCAAAATCATGTGTAGAAAAAGATCCGTTCTAAATGTAAGAAAGACTAAAGTATTTCAACATAGTATAAAAAAGTATAGTATAAAATATTTCATTATAATATAGTATAAAATAGTATCCTTTAAACATGGATGGAGCTAGAGTACAAATGAAATACATTATGGGGAGAAAGGCAAATACCATATGATATCATTCATGTGTGGAATATAGGGAAACAAAGCAAAAGAACAAATAAAACTAAACCAAAAAAAAACCCAAAAAACAAACAAACAAAAAAACCCAAACCTGGAAATCTGATTGTAGAATTGAGGCTACCAGAGAGGGGAAACAGGGAGTAAAGGCAGAGGGGGCCCATGGACTATGGTGGAGGACCATGAGTGCTTTGGTGGAAGTTGTGGTGTGGTCAAATACAGGTGAAGAGGTGTGACACCTCTGAGTCATATACAGTATTGTCAACCAACATTACCTCAATAAAAACTAATACAAGAAATAGTATAAAAACTTTGGTGATACGTTTTCAGGTTTCACACTACAAGTTACCTTAGAGAACTATATCCCTTTTTGAGGTTGGCTGTGGTATCAAAGAATACCTATAATCATCTGAAAATACGCTAAGATAAATACTCTTCCTTTTTTCAGTTGCAAATGTGTGAGGGCAGAATTTCCTTGTATCAAAACAGCATATCACAGCAGATTGAATACGGAAGCAGGTAAGAAAATCTAGCTGTTTTTTATTCATGCAGACACTAAAGAGATTTAAAGACATATACAACAACAAAAGCACTCTGCTCTTAGGTGTAGTTTGCTTAATAATATCATTATTTTAAAGAAAAATATTTATATTAGCATATAATGAATTTGTTATTAATTTAAATGAAAATATACTTAAAATTTGTTTTAATTTCTATTATGGCAAATGCCAGTGCATAAAATCAAACTACTTAGTGTCCTCAACATAAGATTTTTCTCTCAATTTCTAGTGTATGAGCTTTAACCACTAAGAAATTTCTCACACCAGCTGGGCATTCTACAGTTCAACTCAAACCTAATGCTACCTGGAGATGGTGTCAGATCCCACAGGTTAAGGGCTCAGAACGACAACACAACCCCTAGCTCCCACCCCACTTCAGCCACCAATTCCAAGTCCAGTTGTTATCTGTGCTTCTGACCAACTGGCTATAATGTATCAGGGGTTCCCATCACCCACTCCTTGGCTTCAATTAATATGCAAGCGTGGCCCACACAACTCAGAGAAACACTTTACTAGATTACAGGAGGTATGGGGGAGGCCACTAGGGATAGAGGGGGTACTAGGGCATTGATACTGTTACAGGGCAGAGAGAGGGACACCCCCGAAACCCCAGACCTGCCCTGTATTAAATGGGTTCAGCTATCCGCTGCATCAATACAAAACATATAGAACCTTTTGTGGAAACCAGACTTTAATACAATTAGAAAAGACAGAGAAGAAAAAGAATATATTTTCTAAGTCAAGCACCCCATGTTATCCAACTCCTCGTGGGTACAAGTCCACCCAAACGGGATTGGCCCAAAGCAAGTCTCGAAAGCCTGCCACAAGTCTAGAACAGCTTTTGGCAGGGACCCACACATAAGGGTCAG
>PVIJ01001028.1:0-206923 GCA_004024925.1 Scalopus aquaticus | reverse complement strand
TTCCATCTCCTCCTATCTTCTGTCTGTGTGTCTCCTCTGTGTGTGTCCTCTCTTCTGTGTGTCTCAAGCTTCTCATATCCTGCTCAGCTCCACCCTATGTTGGGTGGGACAGGGAACCTGGGACATACCCCTTCTCCTGGGGACCACCCTGTTACAATACTGCAGCTTTTGTGGAGGGTGGATTATGAGCAGAAGTTGAGGTATGAAGGTGTACTCCTGAAATTATATGCTTTGTAAACAGAGGGTAAATAAATAAAATTTGATCCAAAAATTCAGCACGATTGATTAAATCATTGGTCATTGATGATTGTACTCAATCTCCAGTTCTGTTCTCTTCCTTGGGGGGCAAAGGGGTGGAACTGAAAGTTCTGACTCTCTAATCACATGGTTGGCTCCACTGGCAACCAGCCCCATCTTAGGTACTTTCCAAAAGTCACCTCACTCACATAACAAAAAATACCTTTATCACTCTCATCACAGGAAATTCCAAGGCTTTTGAGTGCTCTGGGCCAGAAACCAGAAAGATGACCAATTATAGCATTCTTTTCATGGATCATAATATCACCAAAAATATTTAAGAATATAAAGGAGTCCTAAAACCAAAAAGTGTGTGAATCATTGTAATAAAGGGAGCAGAATGCAAGCAGCTCATTACAAGATTGCTGGACTTGCAGAAAGACCAAACTGAGGGCACCTTGGAGGCTGTGCTGAGACCTGAGAAACTGGAAGGGGTGGTATTCCCTGAGCAGTAGTTGCCTCTTGGGACCTGGCATCATGAAAGAGGGCGATCTGGCAGGCCGAGAGCCCAGAGCCAGGTTTGCTGAGTGGGAAATGAATTCTGGGAAGCACTATCTGCTGGGGGCTAAAATCTGAAAGGAGAGCCACCTCTCAGTAGAGGCAAAGGCAGAGAAGTGCCTCATGTTCTTTCGTCCTCCTGATTTCCCTGGGCAGCCCTACCTAGAAGCTAGTTCTCAACAGAGCCTGGGGGACACAGCAATCGGTTCTCTCCAGTACAGAGCAGAGAAGAGCAGGAAGGGGTTATGATGGGATCTGAGAGCAATGGGTATGTTATTGGTCCTGATAAGAAGGGAGGGAACAGGCTGCTGGTGAAGGGAGCCACAGGGGTGACAAAAGGGTGCTCCTGGTGGGAGGGAGAACCTTCCATAGGTAGGAGGGACTGGAGCATCTTGAAAGAAGACGGTAGGCCTCCCTGGTGGTACTGTAACCCGGCTGGGTCCAAATTCTGGTAAAGGTAGTGTCCCCTGGAGGGGTTTGCTGATGAGAATGAAAGTCTCAGGGAAAATGCTAAATTTGCAGTTGAGGGTGGAGTTTCTGATAAGAAATAAAAGGGACTGAAGGAGAAGGACATTTGGGTCGCCATGATGTAGGAAAAGAAGGAGTAGCCATGATGTAGAAAAAGAAGCAGTCACCATGATGCAAGAATAGAGGAAGCAGTCGCCATGATGAATGAAAAGAAAAAACGTTTTTGAATCTTCAGTGATTTTGGGGCCAGCGACTTTGGAGGCTCTGCAAGTAGCCAAGCGACAGAAACTGCTCCCAGTTTTGTTTTTACTGCAGCCGAAGGAAGAAGGCAGAGGCCCGAAGCAGGCGCCTTCCTAAAATGCGTGAGTGCAGTCTGTTGGGCCGTCTGGCCACTGTAGTTGCTGTTTGCAGTGTTGTTGGCCTGGTGCTATGCTGGGGCACCACGGCAGTTCCGGGAGCACCTCCAGTTGTGTTTTGTGTCGTCTTCGTGAGTTGGAACCTGGCCTACTCTCCGGCTATTGTGCGTCTGTAGAAGAAAGAAGATGCCATTGTGGAAACTTGACCTATTGTTTGAAAGAGGAGCTCCACGTCAGCAGTGGCGGGAAGACGCCACCTTTGTTACTTTTCTGGGACTTAAAGGACGATATTGCTTTAAGTAAGATAAATGGCTATATGTTGACTTCAGTAATTCTTTGCTTTTCCCTGTTTGTTAAATAAGTCCCATTGTTATTGTTCCCTAAGCCTGAGTAGTCTTGCAATTGTGTGTGCGGGTGCAGAACAAGATAGCGACCGGCAAGCAATTGGGGCACTGCCTTTGTCCAATATTGAAACCCCTTTGCCTGCTATCAGTTTAATGGGTTAAGTACAGTGTTGTGGAGCTATTGGCAGTTGCGGAGCAAGTTCGATGCCCTGCAGGGGAGATTCCCACATGGCACAACAGACCTCTCCTGCCTCACCCACTGCTCCCCAGAGTGGTGTGTTTCTGTGGATCTGCCTGTTCTGCTTCCCGCTGTCTCTGGTGAATCCTCTCACCGCCCCACACCTCTGGTCTGCACCCCAGCTTGTGTGCATAAGTAAATGAATCTTTTAAAAAAAAAGAAAGAAAGAAGACAGTAATTCCAGCTTGCACATGTGTGTGGGGGAGGTGGGGAGTAAGGGAGAAGGTGGACCTCAGATAGAATGTTTGCCTGAGTAATAGGGGCCATTGGGTCAAGAATTTCCATATGAAAAGGGCTTAGTAGGGCCAGCTGGTTGGAACTGGATCTGAGGAACATATTTAGAAACTGCATCCTATTCTTTTTTTTTTAAAGATTTATTTACTTGTGCATATAAGAACTGGGGTGTAGGCCAGAGGTGTGGGGGGTGAGAGGATTCACCAGAGACAGAGTGGGGAGCAGAACAGGCAGATAGACCGAAATACACTGCTGAGGGGAGCAGCAGGCAAGGCAGGAGAGGTCTGCTGCACCATGTGGGGTTCTCCCTGGCTGGGGATTGAACTCATGCTCCAGTGGCTCTGGATAGCTTCATAGTTGCTGCGACTTAACCCATTGCACCACCAGGGAGGACCTCTTTTTTTTTTTAAAGATTTATTTATTTATGCATACAACCTGGGGTGCAGGCCAGAGGTGTGGGATCGTGAGAAGGTTCACCAGAGACAGAGTGGGGAGCAGAACAGGCAGATCCACTGAAATACACTTCTGAGGGGACCAGCAGGCGAGGCAGGAGAGGTCTGCTGTGCCATGTGGGATGCTCCCCGGCCTGGTATTGAACTTGTGCCGCAGCTTCAGATAGCTCCACAGCACTGCGCTTAACCCATTGAGCCACCAGGGAGGCCCCTGCATCCTATTCTTACTGAGGACCTGTTTCTTTGGCTATTGGACAGGACAAGCTAACCTCATCTGTCCCTAGGTCAATATTTTTCGTCTCTATGTGCAGCATAGACTCTCTCCACACCCAGCTGCTAAAGATCCCCACATGAATGCAGAGGCATCAACACTGTTCCTTATGGTCCTCCCTGGTGGCTGAGGGATTAAGTCTCTGTTATTACCTCAAGGGCCTGAGTTCAATCTCTGGTAAGGGAGCTAACTCACATGGCACAGCAGATCACTTCTGTTTTGCCTACAGCGCCCCTCAGCAGTGTATTTCAGTAGATCTGCCTGTTCTGCTCCCCACTCTGTCTCTGATGAATCCTTTTACTCCCCCACCCCGGCCTGCACCCCAGTTCTTCTATGCAAAAAATAAATAAAATCTTTAAAAATTATATACGTTTCTTATGGTTTGTGTAACTTATTCACCCTTCAGGTCTCTCCTGAAATGGATTTCTTCCGAGACTCCTTTACCAGCTCTTGGACAAAACTATTGCTCCATCTTATATCCATCAGCATTTTAACTTCGATCTCTTCTAAGGGATTGTCACTGCCTCTCAATCTCCAGCTCCTAGCACAGTGCTTGGCACAAGGTGGGTGCTTTAATATTTGAATAATGAACACATGGCTGATTGATGTAGGGAGATGTGGAATGTTGGGGTGCAGCTGTTCAGAGATCCAGAAGCATGGGATTTACCTAACTCATAGGTAGGGCTAGGGAGTCTTGGTGTAGCCACATTACTATTCTCCATTACCATCTTCTCGTGGATAAAATAAACACAGTAATTTCTCTCAAGGTTGTGAAAATGAGAGTGGATGTTACAGAGGGGTAGCACCAGGCCACAGCCCTCCTGCCCTTAAGCCCTGGGTGGCCACACTGATGTCACCAGCCAGTTGTTTGTCTCCTCCCAAGAGGAAATGTTAACTGGAAGCACTTCAAGGGAGTCAGCCCTTTGCCTGGAGCTGCCCACATCTCCCCAGGCTCCTGCAAGTGGCTTGGAGGCAGTCTCCAGCAGGTGTGGGCTGTGAGGCGCAGCTGAGGGGCTCAGCCCACCTTCTACCAACAGCAAGGTGGGATTTGCAGCTCAGGCAGCTGATGCAGAGAGTAGGCCTGGGAATTCTGAGCCCCAGATAAGCTCTGGTTGGACAGATGGAAGAGATAGGTCCTGAGCAGAGAGACACCTTCCAGAAGTGTTGTCGTTTCTTCCCAGCAAAGACCTATGCCAAGCTCTGGGGTCCAGAGACTAAGGCCTTGCTCTGCCATCAAAGAGCTTATGTTTGAACAGGGAGTAGGACGGATTCCCCCACGGGGGTGAGGACTCTGCCTCCTTAGGGTGCATTGCAGAGTGAGTCTTGCTGGGGATGAAGGCAGGGGCAGGGGTCCCCGCCCACTGCTGCTGGCTGGTGCTTTCTCTCCTGGAGCCGAGGGAGGCAGGTCTCCTGGGCAGCAAGGAGGGTGCTTCCTGGCTCCAGGCCCTGGGGTTGATTCACGGGCATTGTGAGGCTGATGCCATGGGAAAGGGCTTGTCTCAGAGGAAGGCCTGAGGTTCCTGGGGAGAAACAATCCGACTTCCTCATTTCTTCAGCTGAAATGCTACCTGACCTTCCTTGGGGGGTTATTCAAGTCCCCAGCCTGGCGCACAGAAGCCTGAGAGGCCCCCCAGACAGGGACTAGAGGTGAGGTGGTCCTCAGGAATGCAGTACCCCCCACGCCCTAATCCCCAGGGCCTGGTACTGGCTAGGACCGTGGTTTCATCACCAAAGCCCCTCCAAAGCCAGGAGGCCAAAGAGTTTGAATTATGGGCCTGGCAGGGCTGGGTGAGGGGGCTGAGCCTGGAGCCCTGGGCCTCTTGCTTCTTTAGAGTAGATAAGGACAGATCAAAGGGAGCTGCCGAGGGCCCACCCTTCAGCCTACAGTTTCCACCGTCCACCCCCCAGGGCTGGTGTGACTGGACAGGTCGTACATATACAGCCGGGGAGTCAGGGAGTCCGTGTTTCCGTTGGAGCCTGTGCGTGAACACCTGTGTGCGAACCAGCCCATGGGCCTCTGCTGCGCGACCCTGTCCCTCTGGAGCTGGGTCTTCCACCCCACACCCCACTGCAGGCTGCTCTGCCTCCTCAGCTGGTCTTGCCCTTGGAGCCCAAACTGGCTGGAAATGAGCATTAATCAGGGCGTCTGAGCCTCAGATAGCCCCCGGGCCTCAGCCCGCCCTCTCAGGTGTGGGGTTAGTTTACACTTTGTTTCAGCTGCTAATCCAGCTCTAAGCCCTGGGAGAAGTAGGAGTTTTCCTGGAGGTTTAGAGGAGGTCAGGAGGAGGGGCTGGGTCACTCATCACCACCAGGGCATCTGCCTCCCCTGCCCAGTGGACATCCATTGCAGCGCCAGGCTGCTGGCCTCCCTCTTCCCTTTCTGTTCCTTTTTTTTTTTTTTGAAGATTTATTTATTTATGCATACAAGCTAGGGCACAGGCCAGAGGCGTGGGGCGGCGAGAGGGTTCACCAGAGACAGAGTGGGGAGCAGAACAGGCAGATGGACCGAAGTACACTGCTGAGGGGAGCAGCGGGCGAGGCAGGAGAGGTCTGCCCCACCATGTGGGAATCTCCCCGGCCGGGCGTTGAACTCGCGGAACTCGCGTCGCTGCTGCCGACAGCTCCACAGCGCAGCTCCTAGCCGCTGTGCCACCGGGGAGGCCCCCCTTTATGTTCTTTATTCAGATTCCAAAAACCCGTTTGCTCTCCAAGTCCACGGGTCTTTCCCAGGTCCTCTGCTCAGCCTCATTGGGGTTTCCCTTCCATCTGCCGACTCTTTCCCGAGCAAAGGGCCAGCGAGGGCTCAGCCAGTAGGGAATGGCTGTGCGGAGGCCCCCAGGGCACACCTGCTCCGTTGGGCGGCCTTTTCTAGAGAACAGAAGGGTTTAAAAGAGAGCGGTCCTCGGGCGCTGCCAGGCTCAGGGCAGCCTGCCCAAGTCCTTATATGCCCTGGGCTATTTCCACATCTTGGGCGAGGGGGACGTGTCTACTCTCAGGACCCAGGAACCCATCCCTGCCAACCCCAACACCCCAAATCTTTCTTCCCTTCAAAAAGAGAAACTCTGGATCCTTTCCATGTTCATGGAACATACATGCCAAGTGTATTTGGATAATTAAAGTGAGATCATCAGCAAGCATGCCGAGAGCACTTGCCAGGTACTTTGAGTTTAAACTCAGTAGTTGGGGGGTGGGGGTCTGTCTGATGTCTTTTTTTTTTTTAAAGATTTTTTTATTTATGCATACAAGCTGGGGCACAGGCCAGAGGCGTGGGCCGGCGAGAGGGTTCACCAGAGACAGAGTGGGGAGCAGAACAGGCAGATCAGAAATACACTGCTGAGGGGAGGAGCGGGCGAGGCAGGAGAGGTCTGCCACGCCATGTGGGATTCTCCTTGGCCGGGCATCGAACTCGCGTTGCCGCTGCCGACAGCTCCACAGCGCAGCGCTCAACCGCTGCGCCACTAGGGAGGCCTGTCTGATTTCTTTAGCTACCGGATGAAGTCCTCAAGGGTAGAGACTGAGGTGTCATGTCTTTGTATCTCCCAAATTCCTTGCATTGCAGAAGTGTTTGCTGATTGACTCAACCAGTGCTTGGGAGGTTCCATGCCATTCAGGTTAGTCACTTGCCCTTTCTCTTCAAATGGGGCTAAACTTTCCCGCCCTTTCCTACTCCCTCCAGGTGATGGAAAGGGATGGAAATGACCTGACAATAGCCTTTGGGGGTCACTTTGACTGCAGGTGGTCATGCTGTCCATTAAGAGAGACTCTGGCCTGAGACTAACAGAGGAAGCCATGAGTGGGCTTTCTGAGCAGGAGGGGAGAGCGTCACCGTGTGTGTGTGTGTGTGTGTGTGTGTGTGTGTGTGTGTGTGTGTGGCCTCTGGATGGTGCATTGTGGATGCTTTGGGTTTTCTTTTTCCTACTGTGATCAAGCACCACTTTCACATTTTCAAGAGGGAAAACCACATGTTTATAGCATTCCCTGAGGAGTGATGGTTCAGGTAACTTTTAAGGGCTGGGTAACAGGTCCCAGGGCTGGTATTCAGCAGGCATCCATCCTGATGGCCAGTGACTGTCTAGAATGATCTGTGCCCATGCCATGCCTATGACATTTTAATATCTCCCCTGCCCAGAAGTCATAAATCTCATTTTTTCCTCACTTAAAATTTAAAAAAAAAATTTTTTTCACCCATTAACTTATTCGTATTGCAGTGACGTTGTACCCTGACATTATACAGGCGTCAGGTGCTCCTCATGAGCTCAGCGTGTGCATATGCTGTATTTAGTTGACTCACACCATATCTGGCTACGGAAGTCCAAATCTATCCTTCACCATTCCCCAATTTACCCACCTCCCTCCCCCCTCCTCCCCTGGTAATCACTAACTAGTCTTATGATCCAAAAGTTTATATTTGCTTCATTCAGTTGATCTGCTTGTTTTCTCTATCTCACATTGAGTTTATCTTTATCTATCAGGTCGTAACCTCTACTTTGGAGGGAAGAATGTTCTAGTCTGGGCCAGTCCCCTTCCCTAGGTCAGCAACTCCATCAAATGATGCTCTGCCTGGCTTCTGTAAAGATGGCAGCAGGAGGGTTCCATCAGCTCCCTCCCTAGGGGTGGTTTCTTTTCTTTTACTTTTTTTAAGACTTTTAAAAAATATTTTATTTATTTATGCATACAAACTGGGGTACAGGCCAGAAGTGTGGAGCGGTAAGAGGGTTCACCGGCGACAGAGTGGGGAGCAGAACAGGCAGATTGACTGAAATACACTACTGAGGGGAGCAGCAGGCGAGGCAGGAGAGGTCTGCTGCGCCATGTGGGAATCTCCCCGACCCGGCATTGAACTCATGCCGAACTCGCGCCACCGTTGCTGACTGCTCCACAGTGCTGTGCTCAACCCGTTGCACCACCAGGGAGGCCCCCGAGGGGTGGTTTCAACCTCCAGCACGTAAGTCAGCAATCTCTGGCTCCAAGTTGGTGTCTGCACTCTAGGGCAGAGACCCTTCGCCTTGACTCGTATTCCACACAGTTCAATCAGAACCTCTGGGGAGCCCGTGGAAGGGGTAATTTCTCAGGCTCCCTGAAGCCTCCTTTAGCCATGGGGCCAAGGACCCTTCAGGCACAGGGCAGCTACAGAAAGCCTCCCTCACTGACACGGGGCCAGCATGGATGCGTTGTGCTCACGAGGCTCTCCCAGGAGGACACAAAGATGGCTGGGCACATAGGGCCTGCCCTTCGGGCCACAGTCCAGCAGAAAGCTGCACACTGTGCACTAAGAGGTGGAGCGTGTAGAACCATGCCCAGCCCATGCTGGGGCAAACATGGGTGCTCAAAACGCGGATGAAGGAGCTCATTCAGGTGGACAATTGGGCTGATCTTTCTGGAAGTTCTGCAGGCAGTTTTGGGGGTAGTGTCCCTCACACTGGCAAGGGGACTCTTCTGGCTTTTTCTAAGGGTTTTGTCTGGGGCTCCTTATCTGCTGAGCCAGGCTCCTTGTCACTCTGGCTCCAGTGGGTGTGGCTGGCCTCTCTTCAGTCACTGCCTTGGCTCTCCAGGACACCCCGGCAGGACTAGGCGTGGACAGATAAGAACCCTGCTTGTTAGCACAGCTGTTCCCTGCAACACCCAGTGTTGTTTTCAAATCCACGGAAACTTGGGTGCGGAAGTGTGGCTACATCCACCCAACTTCAGAGTCGGGCTGGGTTCCAAATAAAAGGAAATTTAGTCAGTTTTCCCAGACACAGGGACAAAAATAGAGTTAACAGGAACCTCAAAGGGTCTGCTGGGGTACTAGGGTTACTCTTAGAAAAATCAATTGGTTCTTTGGACTGGATGCTGTCAAATGCCCTGTTCATACCTGAACTTTCAGCATGAACACCTACCTCTGGAATCTGTCCTTCAGGTTCTTCAGAGACAGGGCTCTCAGGTAATGCTGTCTTCTAAGAAGGTCATTTTGTTCCTACTGTTGTTAGCAGACCTGGAACTTTCTATGTGTTTATGAAACTCTTTAGCTAAGAAGGGGAGCAGTGCTTAGTACAAGATTCTGGGGTACATGGTAAACTGTCTGCAAGGCCAAGAAAATGAACCGGGTGGCAGGGCTCACACCTGGACAGACTGGGCTCTGGTACCCATTGTCATGTCCAGGTTCAAACTTGGGGGCCTCTTTTGGGCCTCTTTTTGCCTCCTGTGTAAGCTCCTGCTGCAGAATGGGGCCTCTCCCGGGGAACTTGTTCTGCCTCAGTGTCCCAGCAGGACTCTGGTGATCGGTGTGGCCTCACACATGGCCTTCCCGCCCACGGAAGAGCGTTCTCCTTTTTACTGCCCCTTGAGAACTCTGCACAGGTGCTGTGTGTGTGGATGGGGGGAGGGGTGTCTCTGGGTCATGTGGGCCTTTCTGGGACCCCAGAGTGGGGAGAGAGCTCATGCTTCTGAGGAGCCTGACATTCAAATGTCCTGACCCTCGGGTTGTTCTCTCCCCGGGGGGCGCGAGGTTGATGTGATGGTTGCGCCCTGGGACGCACCCTCAGACGCAGGACTGTGAGGCAGGAAGTGCACACTCGGGCTGGGGCAGGGCTGCTTGCTCCTGAAGCCTGTAACACTTGGCAGGGCGCCCAGGCTGAATGTGGCCCTGGTGGGCAACAGAACCACCCTCATTCCCAAAGCAAGGCGGTTCTGGAGAGCTCTGGGTCTCAGGTTGTGCTGTAGGTAAAGGGAAAGACATAAGAGGGCAAATGAACTGAAGTCCTTTCCCTTGAAAAGTACAACTACAGCTTCCAAGTGGCTGGGCTATGTTACTTGGGCCCTGTGAGCTTTGGTTTCCTCATGGCTAGAGTGGGAACAATCTCCTTCACAGTGGTGTGAAGCTTAAGTCAGGTGATGTTGAAAAATGTGGTTGAGAGCCCTTAAAAATCCAAAAATGGAAAGCCTCCCTGGTGGCACAAGGGGTTAAATCTCAGCTATCACAGCCACTGCAGCACAGAGTTCGATCCTGTCCAGGGAGCTTCCCACATGGCACAGCAGACCTCTCCTGCCTCGCCCGCTACACCTCTCAGCAGTGTATTTCAGTCAATCTCCTGTTCTGCTCCCCACTCTATTTCTGGTGAATCCTCTCATTCCCCCCCACCTCTGGCCCTAAAATTTTAATTAATTAATTAAATAACTTTTTTGCTTTATTTATTTATGCATACAAGAGCTGGGGGTGTAGGCCAGAGGTGTGTGGGGGGACCAGCAGGTGAGACAGGAGAGGTCTGCTGTGCCTGGCCGGGATGGAACTCGTGCTGCAGTGGCTGTGGATAGCTTCATAGTGCTGAGACTTAACCCCTTGCACCACCAGGGAGGACCGCTAAATAAATAAATCTTTAAAAAAATCCAAAAATGGAAATGGCATATGATGGAGAGTACCTCTCGGGTAATTTATCTGAAGAACATGAGAGCATTCATTCCAAAAGATTTGCACACTCCTGTGTCACAGAGCACTGTTCACAGCAAGCAAGACTAGAAGCAACCTAGTTGCCCATTCAAGGGTGAGTGGACCAAGAAGTTGTGGGGTATACACCCAGTGGAATACGATTCAGCTGGTAAAAAGGAGGAAAATTGTGCCTTTTGGGGACACAGTGGATGGATTCTGAGATGATAACGTTAAGTGAGATAAATCAGAAAGTGAAAGACAATTACCGGATGGTTTCACTCATCTGTGGAATATAAATAACCAAAGCAAACAAACTAACAAATCATAACCAAAATAACTCTTAGACTGTGAAAAATATACTGGTTACCAGCAGAGATGGGAGGGGTGGGGGGAAGGGTAGAGGGCGTCAACCTGTGGTGGTGGGAAGGCAATAGAGCTGCTTGGTAGTTGTGGGTGGAGTTTATACTTGGAGAGGTAGAGATGGATCCCCAAAATGTATACAGTTTGTCAAATCAATAATCATTTATTAAAATATTTTAAGTGCCCTTAATAACACTGAGGATCCCCGTTTTTCCTAGAGGGCTCCCTGTATTCAGAGCCAGCCTTCTTTCTCCCTTTCCTACACTCATTCCTCAGGGCACTGAGGGTGCATGTGGGGTGGCTCTGTCCCTTTGAGACAGGGGTGCCCACCAGGAAGTGACTTGTCCCTGAGATAAGGGGCGAGTCAACAGCTTAGGGGGTTCTGGAGCCCGGGGCTCCCCAGGGTGGGCCTCTCTGTGAGTGCCCTGAGTTGCTGCCTTCCGCTGGCAGCCTGGGGCCCTGCCTCCCTTCTAGCTACAGTCCCCTGCCGGAAACCCCGCCCCATTGTCCTCGGTGGCCACGGGCCTCGGGAATCCAGCTGCGCTTGCGGACGGTTTCCTTCTCTGGCTGAGATAACTTTGGGAGATGCCTATCGGGTTCAGGGAAAGGGTGGAGGGTCTAAGCAAGCCCCCCGCTGCCCTGAGATATCTGGCAAACAATACTTAGAAATGAGGCGGGTGAACCTCACAGCCCGCCCGTCCTCCCCTCCTCATCCTCCGCCCTTCGTCTCTCCCAGAGGCCGAGGGGAGTTGCTGGGAGGGTGCGCGGCTGGAAGGGGGCTCAGGAACGCCTTCAGCGCTGTCAGCGTGGGTAGGAAGGTGGCTCAGTGTCCTGTCTCCGCCAGGCTGGAGCCCCTGATGCAGAGCTGGGGAGGAGAATTTTAATAAGCAAGTTTTAGTCCCTCCAGTTTGTCCCAGGAAAAGTTCTGTGGCTGAACTTGGAATCAAACAGATCTGCATTGAAGTCCAGGCTCTGTCGTGGATTAACTCAGTGAGTTTGGGGAGCTCCTTCCCTGAGCCCTTTTGGCTCATCTGTTGATATGCATAAAAGTGTGACACACAGTCAGTGCAAGGAATAAATACCCTAATGCTTGGAGAGAACCCGGCACACAGAAATGAGCATGATGGCGGCCCCAGCCGGCTGGGAGGACTCTCCCCACCTCACCCTTTACTGGAAAAAAGCAGCTCTAATTCTGATGCTAAGTCAGATGGGCCACCTTGTCATGGAGGGAACACCACATTTGTTCTGGAAATACCTGTATATCGAAAGCTGACTGTGTAGGCGGCACCCTCAAGCAGCTGGGAGGCTGGTGAGTGAGCCTTCAAGGTCCAGTCCTCCTTGTTCAGTCCTCCCTATTCTGGGGAGCGTGAGCAGGGCTGGCAGTGGGGGAGGGGATGGCATAGAGCAGGAACAGATGACAAGCGGGCCAAACATGAGAACACAATAGAACTTTACTTAGGGATGAGTGCTTTGAAGAAAATGAAAATAGAATGAAGGGTTAGAAGGTGACAGCTTGCCTGGTGCTAGTTTACTTTTTTTTTTTTTAAATGAAACGTGGCACTGCATTGTACATTATGTAAGTTTCAGGTATGCATTATTATAAATCAACATCTGGATAGACTATGTTACATTTACATTTACCACCAAAAATCTCTATCCTTCACCATACAATGGACCCTTTCACCTGATTTACCCACCTGGGCCATTTTAGACAGGGCATCAGGGAGGTGTTTCTAAGGAGGTGATCTTTGAGCAATATTTGCGTGGAGTGGAAGGCTAAGATGGGGGGTGTTGGCAGAAGAGTTTTCTAGCTATGGGCACAGCACATTTGGAAAACGTGAAGTAGAGACCCAGGTTGATGGGTTCTAGATAAAGCATGAAGACCAGTGTAGATGGGGTGCAGGGAGAGAGGGGACACAGGAGTTATGACCACACATCGGGCTGAGGAACCTGTGTCTCCCCTGGTCTGTGATTTGTCACCAAAGTGTGTGTGTGTGTGTGTGTGTGTGTGTGTGTGTGTGTGTGTGTGTGTGTAGGGGGCACCAGGGAGCAGCAGAAAGCTGACCAGGGTGGACTGTGTATTTTTTTAAATTAAAGTGATGGCAGGCAGCTGTTGCTGGTTGCTTTTTATTTATTTATTTGGGCCTTGGTTTCTGATGAAAATTTCTGGTGCTATTTGCTGACGCCGGAGGCAATCTTGAGTTCTTTAAACAGTGCAGGGCCCAGCTGTTCCCTTTAGGTTCAGTTCCGATGCTGGGTAAACAGCGGGCAACTGGGGGCATGGCCTCATGTGATACTGCTCCAAGTCCTGAGCCAGCCTGGGGGCCCATTAGGACCATAATTTGGGGAGAAGACAGTCCCCTCAGTCCCCAAGTCAACCCCATTGCTTAAGTAAACCAACTGATATTTCTCTTCATATAACTGATGCTCATTTAAATCACTTGAAGGCAACAAACATTTTCTGGGACACATCATGTTGCAGGATGTAAATGCAGCCGTGGCCGTGGGGCTGCTGTGCTGGCTGACAGCTGTTTTGATGGGTGTTTCTACAACTTCAGTTATCACATGCTGGAAAGGGCAAATACAAGGTGTTCTCTGCCCATCAGGAGTGCAACCACTAAGGTTTCTGGGTGGAGTGGGCATTTTGATCACTGGATACTCCCAGCACCAAGGCAGAAAGTGCATCAAAATATCAACTTTCCCCAATATCTGTGTCCCGAGCTAACGACACTCATTGCCGACCTCCTCTGCCCCTACTTACCCAAGCAAACTCTTCTCCAAAGTCTGTTCATCTCAGAATAACTGGCATTTGGGCTGCTTTGCCAACTTTGCTTTGCAGGGACCCCTTCTTGGATATTATCTCAAGGCCTTTTGGGGTTTTCATTCCTCAGATCCCCCATTCATACTGCTCCCCTCCACCCCATGGAACTCCGTGTTCCATTTTGGTGGTGAACACAAAGCAGTAGACACAGATGTTGATTTATAATGCTGTACACCTGAAACCTCTAGAATGTCACAAACCAATGTTACTTCAGTACAAAGGTTACAAAAAAGAACTCTGCTGTAATAGTGGCTTCCCATGCCCCTTTGTGGAACTTCCCACCTCCTCCTCTCTCTTGTGAATGACCTCTCTCTGCAGTTCCCCACTTTATTTCTGCTCCAGGGTCTCCTCTCCAGCCCCTTGGCCTTTGGGGATGGTCAGGGCTACCATGTTCTAGGTGAAACCCACTTCTGTGGACTTCTAGTGACTTCCAGTACCCCTCACCCTGACTGGCTGCTCAGCTTCCCCTTTCTAGCTCTGATGGGGGAAGGTGATTTTGCACATTTCCAGCTAGCTGGAGCCATGAAAGAGCAACGGGGGTGCATGGACTGTGCGTGGCGGGGCTGGGAAAGCCTCCCTGCTCCCCAGTTGGCGAGAAATGCCAGAGCAGGCAGGCAAAGACGGCTGCTGGGGAGCGGCCCCAGCATTTCTGTGAAGGGCCCGGGTGGGAGGGGCAGGGCGGGCAGTGACCAAAAATGGAGCCTGACCTCATCCCGGGGCATCCACGGAAAGGGAGGTGTGGGGCAGGGTGGAACTGAGTTTCCCTGACCTCATCTAGCCGTCTGTTTTCCTTTGCCTTCCCTGGTGCGGGCCACGCCAGCGGCTCTTCACTTTATTGGAACTGATGAGGTCCCAGCAGGACGGGCTGCGAACTGCCCCTTTCCCTGCCCATTTTCTCAGCCTGAGCAGTGGGGTAGTTCCTAAGAGTGGGGGCCCCTCAGAAAGCCCAGGGAAAGCAAGTACCGGCTGTGGCCCCTAAACATCCCCTTCAGGCTTTCTCCTAGAACTGGACAGTGATTCACCCAGGGCAGTTACGTGACCCCTGAGCAGGTGCGGGCCGGACAGCCAGGCCTCTGGGGCATGGGTGTGGGGTGCCCGGGGACCCTCAGGAGAGGAGCTCAGAGGGTTCGCACTGATGACTGAGACCCGCTGTGTGCTGCGCAGTGGGGTCTGGAGGAGGGGGTGGGCACAAAAAGCACAGAGCCACAGCCGGTGGGGGGGGGCCCAGCAACGAGTGGGTGAGCAAAGCTAACTGCTGGTGAAGGACCACAGAGGCGTATTTGCATGACAGAGCCAACAGCCAACGCCCCTGCCTGCTGGAGGGAGGTCAGCGGGGCATCCACGCCCTCAGGGCGCTGACCAGGGAACCGCCACCCGCCCAGCAGGGTGAGGGGCCAGAGAGCCCAGCCACTAAGCGCCCAGCATCAGGGATCTCCTACTGCCCCTCAGACACCGCCTGGGGTGTGTGTGAAGAAGCGGAACTGGAAGCTCTGAGGTCACTGCAGGAGATAGCGATCAGGAGCGCTGACCTTCAAGGGCTGTTCTCATCTCCCTCTCCTCTTCCGGCCTCATGGACCTTGTCTGTCTCCTCTCTAGGGCGCCTCTCCTGGGGTCTCTCTTCTCCCTCCCCATCTACTTGGCTGGATGATCGCAGGAGCTGGCCTCTTTCCTCCTGAGCCAGCTTGTCTGCTGGTCTCCAAGCACAGCTGAAGGGAGCACTTGAAGAGCAGACGGGTCAGAAAACGAAGTTTCAAGACTTCTGCCTCGAAGACTTGGCATCCACAAATATGCGTAGAACAGCAGCAGGAGCTGGGGGCTGAGCTAAGTACTGAATTAGAAATATGAGGGTGACTTGGTCCTGCCCCAGTGTGCTGTTTAGTGGGGGAGACCAACAAATATGGGAAGAATTCAATGAACTGGGGTGAGGCTTCCGTGGTACATGGGTTCCCATGGTGATGTAGGGGACTGATTCAGCCCCCCTTCCTTCATTCCTCCTTCATTCCTCCTTTTCCCCTCTCTCCTATCCTCCCTCCCTGTATTCGTTCTCTCCAGTCTTCGAAGTGTCTGTTGAGCACTGAACTTTAACTTCCAATCACTTGCTAGATATTTCCACCTAGATGTTTCCCGCAGGCCTCCACTCTCATCTGGCTCATACTGAAGATACCTTTCTACCCCAAACCAGGTTCTTCTCAGGATCCCCATTCTCAGTGAAAGCATCACTGAGTGGCCCCCAGCCACACATCCAGGAATGATGGGTACACCCCAAGCCCCGAAAACTCTTTGTAGTTACCCATCGCTTCTGTTTGTGATTGACGTGTACCCTCACCATCTCTCCCAGACCACTACAAGGGTCTCCTCCCCCCAGTATTATTTTATGCACAGCCATCCCTCCCCCTCCCCACCCCTCCCCACATTTCTAAAACACAAATCAGATGATTTGTTTGACAGCATATATATTGGAATCCTGTGTGCCAAGCACCACAGTAAGTGTGTTGTAAATATTAACTCACTTAATCCTCCTCACAATCTTATGAAATGTGTATGATGATAACCATAGCTCATTGATTTAAGATGCCATCTGCTATAAACTGCCCCTTATTTTGGTAGCACGAAGGAAGAATTATAACTCAATGTTTTCTTGTCACTTTGAGTTTTTATTTTATATGTCATGAAAGAGCTTTCAGACTTGTTTAGACTTGAATTTTCAAAATAATTTATCTTGTGCATACTTAAGAAGGTAGTACATGAGAAAAATGAGTCTTGGTATTCTTAAGATGTCTTCATCCTCAAAGTTCCCCTTTCTGAACTTTTTTTTTTAAGATTTATTTATTTATGCATACAAGCTGGGGTGTAAGCCAGAGGTGTGGAGTGGTGAGAGGATTCACCAGAGAGAGCGGAGAGCAGAACAGGCAGATCTACTGAAATACACTGCTGAGGGGAGCAGTGGGTGAGGCAGGAGAGGTCTGCTGTGCCATGTGGGAAGCTCCCTGGCTTGGTATCTAACTTGTGCTGCAGT
The DNA here is from genome assembly GCA_004024925.1 of Scalopus aquaticus. Classification (NCBI taxonomy): domain Eukaryota; kingdom Metazoa; phylum Chordata; class Mammalia; order Eulipotyphla; family Talpidae; genus Scalopus; species Scalopus aquaticus. Next base: position 190,163 of record PVIJ01001028.1, on the reverse strand, counting down.
GGCTCTGGATAGCTTCATAGGCTGAGACTTAACCTGTTGCACCATCAGGGAGGCCCTCTGAATGGTTTTTATTATGTATGTATGTATGTATGTATGTATATATGTGTACAAGCTGGGGTACAAGCCAGAGGCATGGGGCGGCGAGAGGGTCAGAGTGGGGAGCATAACAGGCAGATGGGTGGAAATACACTGCTGAGGGGAGCAGCGGGCGAGGCAGGGAGGTCTGCCCCGCCATGTGGGAATCTCCCCGACTGGGCGTCAAACTCGTGTTGCTGCTGCCGACAGCTCTGCAGAGCAGCGCTTTAATCTGCTGCGCCACTAGGGAGGCCCCCTGAATGGTTTTTAAACTGAGAACCATCAATACATGTTTCTCCCCACATAATATTCTCTGTGTGAGCCATCAAAAGTTCTGCATTATTTCTTGAAAGCACAGATTTCCTTCCAAATGATTGACACGGATTCTGTCACTGATGATACACAAACACACAGCTGGTGCAACTGTGTCATTATTGCTACCTCACTAATGACTTTAGAAGTGTTACCATGAGCACCTCTTATCATCGACGAGATAGGTTATCTCATTTCACAGGTCAGAAAACTGAGGTGCAGGGAGTCATTCACCTTCCCCAAGCCCACAGGGCTAACAAGTGGCAGAACTGTCACAGCCTCTGGTGTCTGTGCTCTATTAGAAAGCCTTTGCTGGAAACTCATTTCCAAGAAACATTTTGGTGCCATCGAAACTCTCACCATGGCACTCTAGTCCCCAGGGGCCTGCCTTTGCTTTCTGTTCTCGCCTCATCAGTTCTCAAGTAACACGCGCAGCAGCTCTCTGCCCGCTTGTGTCTGTGCAAACGTCCTTTACTTTCCTTCTTATACACAACACACACACAATATATATATATCACACACACGCACGCACGCACACACACACACACACACACACACACACACACACACACACACACACACACACATTGTGTACTGACCTCTCCTGGCCGGTGGTGGCAGGCCTCTGGTTCCCTGGGTGCACTGCCTTGTCCCTCCGTGGAAGACAGTTCAGACTTCACTCAGGAATACCCTGGGTCTTGGGAGTGTCCTCACAGGAATTAGTCCGTGAGGCCTGTTGGCAGTCTGTGTGTGGTGATAGCACCTCTGAACGCCTGGGGAGGCCTTGGAGCCGCCAACTTGCTTCCACCTGGCACCCCTCTTCCCAACCTAGCACTCTGTGCTTGGGCTTGGCTAGACCAACCTCCCTTCCTTGCATCTGGACCAACAGGGAATCTGATGGCTGGAGAAGCATTTGGGAAATCTGGAACGTTCTGTAGTTGTCACTTGACTGTTGACCAGCTGTGGATTCACTGTTCAGTAAGTAATATCTTGTCTATGGGACTGTATTCCAGGTCAGCTTGAGTATAGGAAAATATGTGATTTGGCACGTTTCAACCTAAGAACTCCTCCCTTGAAACGGCTGGGGAACTCCTGGGCGGGTGAGAGTGTGTGCATGTGTGCAGGCAGAGCAGGGAAGTCACAAGTGTTGGGGGTGAGGGGCGAAGCCTCCTTTTTTTCTGTTATGAACCTCATTTCCTGTGACCAACGGAGCCTCTCTTCCTACTTCCTGTCTCCAGATGCCCCAGCAGGAGATACTCAAGCTGGCTAGCTCCCGGTTCTAGCTGTTCTCCCCCACATGGGGATGACAAAAGCCCTTGTGGGAGAAGAGGAGGAATGTTCCAGGCCTGCTCAGTTATTAAAGACATCTCAAGATAATGAAGCCCAGGCAAGAAAAAAAGACAGAAGGGCAGCAAAATTAAAAAATACCGCCCTCTGCACTTTGACCATTAGCCCAGGCAGGGCACTTGGCAGAGAGTCAGGCTGTTTGGGAGAGGGGATTTCTGGCCGCATCAGTGTGGAGGGTCCCTGGGTATCCAGGAGGGCACAGGAATTTCGGTCTGATGTCTACCGGGTTTGGGTCTGATGTCCATTAAGTGAAGGTGCATCCTGGATTTGGGGGTGATCATTATCTCCCATGTCACCCTTAAGATTAGGGATGTAGCCTCCAAATTCCATTTTGCTCTTACTACCCCACTATAATTTTATTTTTTTTAAGATTATTTATGCATACAAGATGGGGTACAGGCCAGAGGTGTGGGGCTGCGAGAGGGTTCACCAGAAACAGAGTGGAGAGCAGAACAGGCAGATCTACTGAAACACACTGCTGAGGGGAGCAGTGGGTGAGGCAGGAGAGGTCTGCTGCGCCATGTGGGATTCTCCCCGGCCAGGCATCAAACTCTCTTCGCCACTGCCGACAGCTCCACAGTGCAGAGCTTAACCGTTGTGCCACCAGGAAGGCCCCCACTATAATTTTATTTAAACTTTTGGTACTGATATATAGAGCTGCTTGGACTGGACTGTGTCTTTACAATACTGATTACTCTCAAGTCATGTTTTCTTTCTTTGTTCTAAAACTATCTCTTTAGCTTTCTACTGGTGCCCTAGGATTTGGAGAAGCAACTAGGGACATCATTGATCATAGTTATCCTTGTTTACACAGTTTTAACAAATAAAAGCAAACAAACAAGCAGATAAATAAATACATACACATGTATATCTATCTTTTGAGAGGCTTTGCATCTGTGGTTTGAATTCAGGTATTTTACACTTGGGGTCAAATTGCTTCCCTTCACTTAGTTTTAAGTCTCTATAATGCCTGAGAAATTTCTTTTTAGGCTTCTGGGGAGAGGGTTTGAGCTCAGATGGAGTTGCAGGAGTAATTCTTTAGGTGGCAAGACCTTTAGAAGAGCTAAATTACGCTGAGTTATGAATCCCTGGTAACCGGGAAATCACAATGATTTTCCTTCGCGGTCATCATTGGGCTGCCCGGCATGTATGTGGGTCACTGCCTGGAGGGATGTGGTTGGGGGGGTGTCCTCATTTTTCGCTCTCTCTATCTACCCAGTGTCCAGTGATCTGATGTTCCCCCCAGACATTGAACTTGAAAGAGAAACTCAGCCTTGTTCATGCTTCTCTCCCCTGAGTGACATCTGGCCAGCACCTCCAACCTCACCTTTATGTTTGATAAAGTGACAGGAAAGCAACCAGGAGATGACAAGGCCAAGGAAGCTTTTAGGGCAAAGACCCTCTGACCCGTGATCACTTTGCCGGGCGGTTATAGGTGAAAGAAGGCAGCAGGGCTCGGCGTGCTTGGGAAACAGTGCTGTTTTCAGGGCTGGCCTGGGGTTTGAGGTTGATGGCATTCGCTTCTGGAAGGGGGTGCTTTGAGGACCTGGATGTTCTTCTACCCAGAGACTCCAGTTGGACCTTTTACGGAGCATGTGGGGTGGCTAGGGGTGGATCTTTCTCTCCTGTAGGTCAGGAACTGCTATGACTGTGGGATTGGATGGCAGTTTCTGCTAAGGGAGGCAATCCTGTCATAGTTATTGGCCAGAATGAGGAAATAAACTCCTTTGTAGTTTGGTATTAACTTCTGTCCTGTCTAATGTGACCTTGCACTACTTGAAGGAAGATGGTTATCGCCAAAGAGCGTGGGGGAAAATGGGCTCCCATTCTCAGCATGGGTGGTGAGCTCACATCCCCGGGGAGTGGAATTAAAGCCCATGGGTATGGGAGGAGGCTTGAGGGAAGACCCGAGGAGCAGGCACAGGAGCAGGCTGCTGGAGGGAAAGCAAGAAGGCAGAGCTGAGGGAGAAGCAGCTGTGGTTCATAGGCCACTCTGTACGAGCTTAGAGGTGGCTCCTGCAAAGGTCATGTCCAATCTCAAGTGAAAGGACATCTAGACCTTGGTGGCAGAAGACCTTGCTACTTTATGAGCTCAGAAACCTGGAAGAATGTTTGATGTGGGCAAGATCAGCATGGTTCAGAAGGAGGGATGGACTCCCAAGCTGGGGCCGGAGGGAGGGTCCCAGGACTAAAGAGAAGAGTTTGCAGAGAAGCTGTTGAATACTTTAAACTTGAGCTGACAGGTGAGTTGTTCTAGCCATGGGCCTGCCAGCTGGTTTCCTTCCTTTTTGGGAGGATCAGGCCCATGCACACCTGACCTTTTCCAAGCTGGGAAAAAACCTGGAGTCTACTCATTTGCCTCCTCTTTTTAGAGTTGGGAAACTGAGGCCCAGAGATAGGAAATGACCTTCTCTAGTTTATACAGCCTAGAACCCACAACTGCTGATCCCCAGGCTACTGTGCTTTCCACAGTACCATTTGCTTTTGAAGGGGCTAGTCCGCAGTAGCATCTCTCACTAGGAGGGCACAACCCTCTTTGTGCCAGGACTTGGGTATTCCCCAAAGCGCAAAGTCATTGACTCTGAAAAACTGCCATTGGAATGAACATGTAGGCACTGGAAGGGAAGGAGTAGACCATTGCTTTCCTGCTATTACAAGAACACCTGACGAGTCAGTGTTTAAGTTCAAGGAATGAATGTCTAAGGGTGGAATTTCAGGTACTGGCCAGTAGGCTAAGGTCTTTCTCTGGTGTCTTTGAGCATCTTCCCAAGCCTGAGCTTCTGTGCTGGTTCTGGCACAGGCCCCTGTGCTGGTGAAAGGTGGCCTGTCTATTCAAACCTCATGGCCTGACATTGCCACATCTGCATGAAGTAGAGATCAGCTTGGCTCAGTAACATCTTATATGGCCAGGAACAAGACACAGAGCAGAGGAAGGGACATGCCACAGAGGTCTGGGGGTTCTGCTGGTGGATCTGACCCCAAGTACAGCCTGGGGCATGTGAGGGACAGCAGAGGGTTTGAGGAAAGCCTTAGACAAAACTGCTGACCACATTTTCCTTAGTGTGAGCCCCGCAGGGACTCTGTGTGAGCACCCACAGGAGAACAGACAGATCCTCACTCCTCCAGAGCTGCCCTTATCTCCCAGAGCACCAGCAGAGCCGCTCAGAGTAGGTACCTGGAACCGAGGCCCCGGGTCACATTCTTTTCGTAAGTGGAATAACACAATGGCCCTTTTAACTTCCTTATTAATTGGCTGCGTGGCAGAGAAAGCATTCATCACCCTCCACCTCCATCCCCCCCTTCTCGCCCCGGGCATAGTGCTGATGAAGCTGGCTCCTGGCCGGGCTGACATGATGATGAAACGCAAACCCCCACCCCTCGCGAGCTCCCTGTGGGGGCTGTGGCCAGAGCTGCCTTGGATCCTGGATTCTGCTGTTTAGAGAAACTTCAAGCAGACGTATGGGCTCCCCCGTTCCTGGTACAACTGAGGGAGTGAAGTCAAATGGTGTTGGTCAGGAGCCCTGGAATCCCAGCGCCCCTCTCCACAGCCTCCCTCTGGATGTTAGTAAGCCAGGTGATGTGCTCTCTGGGGTGGGGAAACATGTGACCCCAGGGCGTATTCCACAGCTGGCCAGTGGGGCAGGATGGGGCGAGAAGCCTGGAGTGCTGAAGGGAGTTAGGGGATAATTTCAAAAACACTTGCAAGACCAACTCTGGGGCTTGGCATTGGGTGGATGGGCCTGTCCAGGTTCAGGAAGCTCCTCTCGGGTCCTGAAGGTGCAGGGCATTGGATGACAGAAGCTTTGGTGATGGGAACATGAGGGGCTGATGGTGGGAATGGAGTCTGGGTGTAGGCGAGGAAAGCCAGCTCTGCCTTACCTAGGATGCTGTGAGACCTGGGGGATCCATGAAACTCCTCTGCGGGAGTTCCAAAGGGGCTATTATCAGAAATAAAAATTCCCGACATTTTTGAGCATTGCCGTGTGACTGGCACGCTTCTAAATGTACCACATAAATTATCTCTTTGTCCTCATACAATACTCTGAGTTTTCTGATTTTTACAGGTGAAGTGATTGTAGCACAGAGAGGTTACGTACTTGCCAAAAGTCACACAGCAGAATATAGTTCAGTAGGATAATCTCTGACCCTGAGATTCTAGCTCAGGCTGTCTCTCTCCAGAGTTCTAGGCTCTTAATTCCTGTCTGCAGATCTTTGCTTTGAGTGACTCTAGCCCTGATGAACCCGAGAAAGAGCATTGTCACTTTTAGTTAATTTAGTGAGAAATGATCTTCAACAATACATTATGGGCCAGGCAGAGTGTCGGGGAACGCATCCCCATCCTTGCAAGCTTCCTGATGTTTGGAGAATGTGCTGGATGATTTGTTTGCCCCAGGAGATCCACTCTGCTTCTTTTTCTGCTCTCCAGAAAGAGGCATTGAACCCTCCCTTTCCCTCTGGTTTCCAGTTGGGTTTGATCAGAGGGGAGCTCTTGGCAGATCAGAGGATGAAGATACATTGGCTTTGTCCCCTAGCCCCTTCTCTGTGGGGAACCTTGATACAAAGTCACAGATGCTGTCAAGCTGGTCCTACTGGACCCTCCCCTCCCAGGATCTGGTGACAGTGCTTCCCTTACCCCTTCAGTCCTAGGAGTGTGGCAGATGTCCTGTGACCAGCCCTGGGGCTTAGCCTTATTCTTCTGGTTCCTTCCAACCTGCCCACATCTTTGTAAACAGACCCTTTATTTTGAAACATCTCCTGCAATAATCCTGTGAGCATGTGCTATTTGTCTCTTCCTGGGGCATTGCCGCATAGATGGGAAACTGCCAGTGGGCAGAAGGTCTATGTGGCAGAGGCTCATTGCTGTAGTTCGGGGGAGTGGACGCCGTGTGGCCTGGGGAAGGCAGTGAGGACTCCGCAAAGGTCATGGGGTCTGGGACCTTAAAGGATGGTGGGAACTGAGAAGACTTCTTGCTTGGTGCCCAAAGAATTGAGCAAAGCCACACTGGCATGCCTGCTGGTGTTTGGCATTCAGCCGCAGTTGCCAGTCCCTCTCCAGCGGGCCACTCAAGATTGCTAGGGTGTGGGCCGCAGCCGTGCTGGGACATTTCCTTCCAAGGAACCCCTGTGCTCTCTGCAACATCCATGCGGCCCTTCTCCCATTTGGCAGGTAGCAGCGGTAGGTGTGCACACGTCTTAGCTGCCTAGCAGATTCCAGGTCAAGCATCCTTGCATGTCCCTCCTGTGTTGCCTCAGACTAGCTTGGCACAGAGCAAGATCTACGTAAATATTTGTTGGCTGAGTGTATGCACCTAACAAGTTATGGATTCACAAATGAATTCACTTCGAGTGAATGAACCACTCAAAGTCTGAACACCCGACTTGGGTAGCACTGTGAGTGTGGAGGGGGAAGCCCCAAGCCCTCAGCAGGGCATGACAAGGGCCACAACCACATCTGTGAAAAGCAGGGACAGTTGATGGGAGTTCAGAGAACAGAGGCCAGTGGCTCAGAGAAAGCAGCTCAAAGGAGCAGGCGTTTGAATTGAGTCTCAATTTTTGCCTAATGGAAGAAGGATGGAAGAACGTTCTAGGCAGAGGTATGGCAGGAAAAGAATGCCTGAGAAGTCATGTTGTGTAACACGGTTGGGGAAAGTGGGGCCTCGCTGGAGAGTTGGGTGCTTTTGGAGAGTGGTGAGCGCGGGTCTGGAAAGGTGGTTGAAGTCTGATTAGGAAGGGCTTGCGAGCCGTGGGATTCCTGAAGGGTTTTGGAGTAGGAGACTAACAGGCTCGGATGTCTGTTTTGGAAAATGAGCTCTGGTGGTGGGGGTGGGGGTGGGGGTGGCTTGAGAGTTGGGGGCCATTTGAGATACAGTGTAGTCATGCAGGTGACTGATGATAAAACTCAGGTGCAGGCCGTAGTGCTGGCGACTGCGGAGGTGGTAGGGGTGAGAGGCACTGGGAAGCAGAGCTGACAGCGTCCCAGGGCCTCTTGGGGAAGTGAGCAAGGGTGACGTCGAAGGTGATGGATGTCTGGCGGCCAGTTGGTGTGGCTATTGGAGGAGACAGGGAACCGGGAGAAGGAGCCAGATGAGGGAAGGAAATAATTACTCTCATGTCAGTCAAGCTGCTGAGGCGTCTGTAGGAAATCCCCTGCCCCGGGGGCTGCACGCTGACCGCTGACCGCAGTGTGGCTCTGGGCTCCCTGGTGGAGGGGCAGGGCTCCAGCCCAGGAGAGTGCATGGTCAGAGGACCAGAGGACCACGATGGAGCCGGGGACCCTGACATTTAAGAGGAGGCTGTTGTAGGAATCCGGGAGTGGGTGGCAGGAGGGCTGTGAGGGGAGCGAGGCTGGGGTTGCTGGGCTGAGGAGTGAATGAAGACTGAGCGCACAGGCAGCTTGATCAATGCCTGTCCCTGGAATTGGGTCATTTTTCTATGTGGACCGCCATGGTGGGCGAAGAAAGCATCCTTCTTCCCACTGAGTTCTGACATTTGGGGCAGATGGAGAGAGGGGTTGTGTCAGGGCTAGGCGCTGATAATGAGCTCAGAAGGTCCTGCATGGCCCAGGATGACAGCAGGTGTCACGTCAGGAGTCTGGCACATGGGGGGGGGGTGGCGAGGTGGCCTAGGGGCCCTGGGCTGACACAGGAGGGGAGCGGAACCCGGGTTGTCTCTGTGGTTTTGGTGGTGACGAGGGACCTCAGAACCTTTACTTCAGCCATCTCACGTGCAAGCGGCTCCTACCTCTCTGAAACATGAGGAAGCCAAAGCTCACGGTGCTGCAAATACTCCCCATTTCAGCAAGGGTGGTCTCATAACTGGGAAGCCAGCGCCTGTGTCCCTCTTCCAATCACGGTTGATCCCAGGTGGGCTGTGTGAGAGCTCACCCACAGGGAGTGCATGCTACAGATGAGGAAGCTGAGGTTTGGGACAGAAACAGGAGCACTGCTTGGCCATGCTGGCTCAGGGCGTTTCTCGTGACAAGGGCTCCACTGCTGCCGACAAGCCCCTTATCTTTCTAGGAATGGCCCTGCAGAAGTGTCCAAGGGCAGAGGTGCAGAAGACAGGTAGTGTGTGCCTCTCTCCCTAGATCACCCCAAACCCTGAGCTCCATAGACTAGAACATAGTGTTCATGAATCCTCACATGAATTAACTCCTCACCTGGGAATTTGTCTTAAAAAAAAAAAGATTTATTTATTCATGCATACAAGCTGGTGTGCATAACAGAGGTGAGGGGCGTTGGAGGATTCGCCAGAGATAGAGTGGGGAGCAGAACAGGCAGATCCACTGAAATACACTGCTGAGGGGAGTAGCAGGTGAATCAGGAGAGGTCTGCTGCACCATGTGGGTCAGCTTCCTGGCCAGGGATGGAACTCATGTTGCAGTGGCTGGCGATAGCTTGATAGCCCTTGATGAGACTTTAACACTTATGCCACCAGGGAGGCCCTCTCTTTGTGGTTTTGATTGGCATTTCCCTAATGGTTAGTGACCTTGAGCCACTTTCCTCATTTTTAAGTGGGAGTAATCCTACCTCCCAGGGCATTAGGGGCTTAAAGGAGAAATGCATGTGCAACCCCCTCACCCCCTCGTGTGAATGCTCAGGAAACCACCCATTACTATTTTTCCTAATTTAGCCTAAAGCATTAGCCCAAAGTGCAGGTCCTGAGCCTTGTCCCTGCATCTGGGGGGCTGTGAGAGCCTCTAAATGAAGCAAGAATCTTTGTGGTGGGGGTGGAAGGGAGCAGAGAGATAGGGCAGGGTGGCTGGAAACTTCCTCATTGCTCAGAGCCCTGAAGGACAGAGAAACTTGTCCTCTGCCTCAGTTTCTGTCTTTGTCATAAAAGAGGCCCTCTGGGAAGAGACAAGATGAGCAGTTCTGAAATCGGTCCTGAAAGCTTTATTTCTGTCTGGGACCCCACGTGGCTGGCCTGGCAGGTCTCTGGCTCTGCTCCTTCTCACAGGTTTACGGCTGCCCGGGGGGACAGACTCTCCTGGCCAGAACTCACAGCTGCCCTAAAAGCCCCTTTGAAGTGAAGCAACCACTTTTAAGTGCAATCAGCTTGAGATAACCCAAGACTCCCTGCCCCCACACCAGGAATGTCTACCCCCCTCCCCCTCCTCCCACCTGGGAGGGCCCCTCTGGGCCCTGGGAGTCGTGGCTGTGCTGCTCTGGTCTGTGCCTTCCCTCACTGACTCTGAGGAGGGTTATGAAGCTGTTCTGTAGGTTGTTGGGGGGCAGGGGGAGAAGAAAAGAGGAAGGATTGCAGAAAACTCAGAGCAACAGCTAAAGAAATAGGCCCACAAGCAAGAATATTGTGTGGGGCTAATTTACTCCAAAGACTGTGGATGGGGCTCTGGGGTAGAAAGGAGGGAGAGTGTGAACTCGGAGGATCTTTGGGGAAGTTGGGAGCATGCATCTGGGAGCTTGATCATACCCTCTCACCTGACGGCTTTCTACTGCCCTGTGGGGGGAGGTGAGCAGAGCTGAACTGGCTGGGGGAGCCTTGTTGGAGAGGGGACCCTGGGAAGGCCCTGGGGGGTGACTGATTATCCAAGTGTGAGGCAGGTGTAGGAGCACAGTTGGGAGCTTGGGGAGATGGGCTTCAGCCCCTCCGCCATTCCCCCTTGACCGGATGCCTGTCAAGGTCTTATCTCCACTTCTACAGGATGGAGCACCAACACTCACCTTTCAGGGATGGTATGAGGACTATACAAGATAAGCAGTGTATTGCCTGCCATTTATCATGAGATCTGGGAATATCTCCTTATGAAGTGGTAGCAGCCACTTTATTGGTGGCCCTAGGCCACCCCGGGGGTTGCCCCTCAAAGCTCATACACAGGCTCTCTAGCCAAGGGTCAGAAATGCCCTCCCCACTTGTCTTCTGGGTAGATCCACCCTGCCCCCACCATGCCAACACTCTTGCTCTCTAAAGACCAGGTGATGACACTCACATTCCAGAAAAGTCTGTTCAGGTGGGTGCAGGCCGAAACCATGCAGTCCCTGGGGGACACAGGTCGCTGTCAACTGTCTGGTCCCTCCTGGGTCCCTGCTTCTGGGTGAGCTTTGGAACTGGAAGTATGTTGGGGAGCCCAGGCTGTGTGCCTCAGTGCCCCTCAGGTGGGGACCCGCTCATTCCACAAGGGTATATCCAGTACCCAGCTGAGGGACCTGCTCAGATGATGCTGAGAGCAGCCTGGCGCTCACATTGCAGATGGGCAACTCACGCATTCTGCCCAGCGGCATGTGAGCAAACTGCCTCCCTCCTCCATGTTCTCTCTGTGACTTCCTCTGCCCTTTGGCTGGTTTTGCAGAAGCTTGGTCTCAGCTAGGGGAGACGGTGGCAAGGGCAGGAAGGCAGAGGATGGTTCCTGGCTGCTCCACTGACTTCCAGCTCCAGACTCCATCAGGTCTCCGTTTTGCTGATTCTTTTGTTATTTATTTTTAACTTTGGTAAAAAAATCATAATGTAAAACTTACCATTTTAACCACGTTTAAGTGTATCTGATGTCATTTTTCCGATGGGTTTGAGAGCAGAGTGGGGTCCTTGGGTTCACTCTGGGAAAGGTTTCACCAGAGCTCCCTTCGGTGGCACGTGACAAGTTTCTCCACGAGGCAAAGACTCAGTTGTGAAGAACAGGTTTATTAGGAAAAGGGACAAAGAAGTATAGGACACTTGCACAGACACAAGCGGACAGAAAGAGCTGCCCTGCTGAGGGGCAGGTTTGCTAAGAGAGGCCTGCATGGTGCAGGTCACGGGCAGACAGGCGGGCCGCTGCCCTGCAGAGAGACAGAGTTGCTAAAGGGAAGCGCCTGCATAGGCACAGGGGGCAGAGAAATGGCTGCACTGAATTCTTGCCCAGATGGCACTGATACGTCTTCTTTCAGTTGGGAGGGGCTCATCTTTGAGGATGGCTGTCTGTTTACTGGCTAGCTAGAATTAGAAAAGAGACCTGAGATTCTACAATGGGCTCAATCTCCATATCTTTGTCCCTAGACTGCAGTCTAGCTCCTACCTATGCTTTGTAACTTAGGATCTGGCACCTAGGGATTGTGCTAATGGTTATGTTGATTTCTTCTACCCCCACTTTCTTGTGTGGGTCTAATTCTAATCTTATTTTGAGTTATATCTCCTCCATCATACCCACTTAAACATATACTTAAGCAGTGTTAAAGTATATCCACGTTACGATGCAGCAGATCTCCTGAGATTTTTCATCTTGCTGAAATGAGATGCTGGATTCTCTAAACACTAACTGCCCATTTCCACATCCGCCACCTCTGGCCACCACTCTGCTTTCTGTCTCCATGGATTTGACACTTCTAGGAATCTCTCACAGGGGAAGCAAACTGCATCTGTCTTTCTGTGACTGATTTATTTCACTAGCATAATCTCCTCAAACTTTATTACTATATCATTGTGTATGATAGAATGTCCTTTTTATTTTTTTCATTTTTTATTATTTTTTAAAGATTTATTTATTTACACATACAAGCTGGGGTACAGACCAGAGGCGCAGGGTGGCGAGAGGGTTCACCAGAGACAGAGTGGGGAGCAGAACAGGCAGATCAGAAATACACTGCTGCGGGGAGCAGCGGGCGAGGCAGGAGAGGTCTGCCGCACCATGTGGGACTCTCCCCGGCTGGGCGTCGAACTGGCATAGCGCTGCTGACAGCTCCACAGCGCAGCACTCAACCGCTGCGCCACCAGGGAGGCCCAGAATGTCCTTTTTAAAGGGTGAATAGAATTCCACCTTGTGGCTAGATCACAGTTTGCTTATCCATTCATCTGTCATTGGAGTGTTCAACTTGGGTTCTGATTCTGAGCTAACTGGTCATTCCTTAGTGGCTGCTGAACGTTGAGTCCTGTTTTTGCATCTGTCATACCCATGATTAACAAGTCTCGCACTTTCAGGAACATCCAGTGCAGGTAGACACAGGTGGAGTCTTTCTTCTCTCCCACCTCCCAAGAGCCTAGCCCATCAGAGGATTCAGCTATGAACCTGTACTGTGGTGATAAACACTCCCCAGAATAAAAGTAATAAAAGAACACAAGCAATGCATTTTGTAATTGAGAAAGGTTTGGAAACTTCAGCTTTATCTCATTTGGTCATTCCACCAATTGTGTGGATTTGCCAACCCATTTTTCAGAGGAGGAAATGGAAGATTCTTGGGGAGCCAGAGGATGAGGCAGGAGAGGGTTGGGAACACAAAAGGGTGGCCCAGGATAAGAGAGCTGCCTAGGGTGCACCCCTACACACAAGAGCTGCCTCAGATGCCTGCTCGACCATCCTTGCCCTGGTTCTAGGCCGGGCTGAGCCTGAAAGAGAGGCCTCCGCACTCTCCACCACCAGGAGTGAGGTCTGAGGGCTGCCCGGACGTGAAACTGGAATTATTATTTTTAAAGATTTTCTATTTATGCTCACAAGACCTGGGGTGTAGTTGGGGTGGGGGGAGGGGTGAGAGGATTCCCCAGAGACAGAGTGGGGAGCAGAACTGGCAGCTCTACTGAAATACACTGCTGAGGGGAGCAGCGGCAAGACAGGAGAGGTCTGCTGCGCCATGTGGAAAGCTCCCTGGCTGGGGATTGAACTCTTGCTGCACTGTGGGGTCTGCACTGTGTCTGAGTTACCTTCTGTCCCCATTTGAGGCTGGTCCCTTGGCCCAGGCGTTCACTCAGTGCCTGTGACTGCTCAGTATCCCCAGAAGGAGCCTCCTGAAGGTGCAGTGGGTGGTAGAGATGAGCGACTCCTGTGCACATGGAATGTGGCACATGACTCAGGTCTCCAAGAGGAGCATGTGCCCCTCTGCTGCACGTAAAACACCTGGACGCCAGAAATTACAGGCTGCACCCTCAGACCCACAGAGCCCTCTCTGCAGCTGCCTCTCTGCTGAGGCCGGCCTCCCGGGAAACTGCATTCTCTGGGGTCTCAGCTGAGTCATAAACACAGAGCTGCCTTTCAACAGAAATGCCATTCGTGAAGTCTCAGGTGACTTTCTCAGTCTTCTCCACTTTTATCCATGGCAGCTCCAGAGAACTTCGCTCTGCTCTTTCAGAGGATGGAGACTTCTGGAGAAGCAGGCTTGGCCTTTCTTTGCCTCTCTCATCAAGGAGTGGGGTCTGGGGGACAGAGAGCCTTAGTCTCCTCACCCTTCCCTCCCATCCCATTTGGGAGGGAGGGGAGTGTCCATAGGTCAGGAGAGGGGGATAGTGAATGAGAAGGTGGGGTGGTGATGGTGGTGATGGGGAGGGACAGTGCTGAGGTATTTGGGGGTCACAGAGGCTAAGGCACACCCGAGAGTCTGTAGAATAGGCTTCTAGTACTGTCCACCCTGAATGGGCAAGGAACGCAACCTCCCCAGACTTTCTTCATTTATGAAATGACAAGAATAATATTTGCCTTGTGGGATTGTTGAGACAATCAACTGAGAAGCACTTGACAAAGCAGAAAGTGTTCCACTGGTGGGAGGTGTTATTCTGAGGAATGGATGGTGGAGGAATAAAAATGTTGATATTTGAGGAGAGGATGGTGGGAGAGGATGTCACGGGACAAGAATATTTGGGAAAAGATAATGAGGAAAATTTTGGAATTTGTACATACTGAGAAGAGGGGAGGGGAAGAAGCAGACAAGCTAGAAAGAAGAGCTGCTAGCATCTACCAAGGTGGTGAGGAATGGTGTGTGGTGTGGATGTGGTGATGTGGTATGTAAGGGGTGTGTGTGAGATGCGTGGGATGTGTAGTATTGTGATGTGCGGTGTGTGTGGAGGGTGTATGGTATTGTGGTGTTTGGTGTATATGTGGGTGATGTATGTGCTCTGTGTGTGTGTGTGTGTGTGTGTGTGTGAGATGTATGCGTTGTGGTGTGTTTGTGGTGTATGTCGTCAACCTCTTTTCTGCCTCAGGCTGGAAACTGCCTCTGCCTCAGGCTGGCCTTTGGGCTATTATTTCTGGTGACCCTAGTTGGTCAGCTCAGCTGGCCTGGGCCTGCCACCTGGTGGCCGAGAGGGCAGATGACGGGCTTCACAAGGGCTGTGGCTTGGGCAAATCCTCTTCTAGTCTCTGTTCTCTTGGGTGTCTTTCCTGTACCTTCTTCCCTCCCTCGTCTCCACCTCTATTCCAGAGGGTGGGGAGGGTGGGCTTTTTTCTGGCTAACCCAAACTTCTTTTTTTAAAAAAGATTTATTTTTATTTATATGCATACAAAAACTGGGGTGTAGGCCAGAGATGTGGGATGGTGAGAGGATTCACCAGAGACAGAGTGGGGAGCAGAACAGGCAGATCTACTGAAATACACTGCTGAGGGGAGCAGCAGGCGAGACAGGAGAGGTCTGCTGTGCCATGTGGGACGCTCCTTGGCCTGGGATAGCTTCATAGTGCTGAGACAACCCCTGCACCACCAGGGAGGCCCTCCCCAAACTTCTTAAACATAAATGGGAGTGATAACTCCAAACCCTCCAGAGTAGTTGTGAGGATGAAATAGGTGATGATGATGACGATGATGATGATGATGGTGATGTGTGTGTGTGTGTGTGTGTGTGTGTGTGTGTGTGTGAGAGAGAGAGAGAGAGAGAGAGAGAGAGAGAGAGAGAGAGAGAGGACTTTGTAGGTCAAGGGTGTCAGTGTGACACCAGTGTGCAACTCATCTTTAGTGAGCGGCCCTTTGTGGAAAGGTCTCTCCAGGATCCCAGCAGAATTTCTCTCCCTGCCAGGACTTCTGTGGATGACAGTGGTGTCAGCTAGGTTCAGGTATTTTTCCTTCTTGCAATACTCAACTGCTTTGTTTTTCCTGATGAGGATTTTTACAAACAAAGGGATTAATTCAAAACAAATACAATTACATTGTATAGGCGACTAATGGCAAGTGTGCTGAGGGTTGAACTACTGGACTCTTCTCCTGATAGAGTTGGCTGTGGCCCTTTAGACATGGTCTGAACTAAGACATAATTGCATTTAGTTACTGATGCAACAAGTATTTGCGAAGTACTCATACATGTCTGGCACAGTGCTAGACTCAGGGACAAAAAGATGAATGTCACATTGCCCTCGAAAGGCTCAACCAGCAAGCTCAAAGACCATTTCGGTATAAATGCTTCAGTGAGGCTGGAGCAAGGGGGTGCGCCTGCTGTGGTCCCTGTGGGGTCTGGCATGGGGGCGCTCAGGATTTGGTAGTTCAGTGATACACAAACATGGGTCTTACCAGTCACATCTGTGATGCTGGGGCATAGGGAAAGTTCTTCCGCCCTTCTAGGTTCTTCTGAAGCTGGATGAATGAACAAGTTAATATCAGACAGATTAGAAGGAGAAAATGACTCAATTTATTAAAACACACATGGAGCCTTTACGTGACTGTAAATTCCAAAGATGGGATGAACTATGGTTTCTATCCTGCGCTAAGGGCCCTGGGGCATCAAGGAGAGTGGAGGGGTTTTGCGTGTTGAGGGGGGATGGCTTCATCTTTAAGGATAAAAAATTTGAATTTCTCGGAGAGAGAAGACATGATGACTGAGAAATCTACACCTGTATGTTACTTCCCAAACTACATCCTTCTAGGTTATAAAAAGGCTTCAGCAATTGCTTCTTTGACTAGGGGTGGGGCAAAGGAGTTGGGGAAAGGAAAACTTGTTCTTAGCCTCCAGTTCCCTTCATTGGCTCTAGTTCCACATGCTGAGGTGACAATATTGGAAAAAGCCTTTCTGAACATCTCGGAAAAATCCTGACTTCTTATGTGGAGTCTGTTCCCACAGTAAAAACCCACTTCCTTTTGCTCAGAGATCTTAGTTCGGTAGGTGTGGACCCCTAGGTCGGATTTCTATAAAACTGTTAGAGAGCTGGTGACCCTCCTGTAGAACCTGACTGACATGGGATGCGGAGACAAGGCACCTTGCACCTCACCTCACCCTTCTTTATGGCTTTACTCATTCTTCCTCTTCACCTCAAAAACAGTCAGCCCCAGGTCCTTCTGCCATTCTTTTTTTTTTTTTTAAGATTTATTTATGCACACAAGCTGGGGTACAGGCCAGAGGTGTGGGGCAGCAAGAGGGTTCACCAGAGACACATTGGGGAGCAGAACAGGCAGATTGACGGATACACACTGCTGAGGGGAGCAGCAGGCGAGGCAGGAGAGGTCTGCCGCACCATGTGGGAATCTCCCCAGCCGGGTGTGGAACTCCAGTCACCGCTGCTGACAGCTCCACAGCGCAGCGCTTAACTGCTGCACCACCAGGGAGGCCCCCTTCTGCCATTCTTAATGGGAGTGAGGAGGAGATCCCCCAAAGGGTGACACCCTCCCCATATTTGCCCAAGGGTATAAAATTAGTTCTTAAAAAGTTAAAAAAACAATTCTCAATTTACTTATAATGCCCAGATAGCCAAATGGCACAAAAACAGATCTACCTTATATCTGTGCTGGTAACATTTCATGGAGGTGGGGGAGACTGTCAAAAAAGCTGCTTAGAAGGCTCATAATAATAAAAAAAAAAGTTTGAGAAATGCTGATCTACAGATTTCCAGCAAGTCCACCGCGATATGGGCGGCAGCTCTGCTGCTGTGTGACCTTGGGGTAAGTTGTTTATCTCTCTGAGCCTCAGATTCTTCTCCTGGCAAATACAGCCACCTCAGGAGGCTGCTGTGAGCACAAATGAGGTCAGCACAGGAGGAGTTTGAAAAAAAAAAAAAAAAAGGAAGTTGAGGCAGACCTTTGGGCCTCAAACTTTGCTGTTCACCTGGGTGATTGTGGGTCCATGGGCCACGATACCAGCAAGTTGGGCTCTGTTGCTTTAGGCTATAGGTTGATTAAAGATACCTGGAGGTTCGTACCTTGGGAAAATAAGGCAATGGGAAAATACCACGGTAAAGTTTGTTTGATAAAGAAAAAAGCAATTTAGCCCAATTTAGCTTACTGGGTAGTTCTCCACCAGTGGCAGCGACCCCTGCTGGTCACTATACTGCCCCCAGGACAGCAGGGTCCTTGACCTGAGGGATTCCAGGCTCCATCTCCAAGACCCACCCATAGCAGCAGAACTAGGATAGACACCCAGTTGGGTGGGGCAGGCCCAAGGCAGGAAACATTCCGGGGATCTAAAATTAGTGTGGGAGGGAACAGGAAACAGAAACTTTGGGCCAACATGGAAATGCTCCCTGAATTATCAGGAAATCAGGACTAAAGCTGTGGGGGCAGCCACCATCTGCAGACATGGCTGTTCACTGCCATCCTCTCCAAGGAAGGAACGGGAGAGAGGAAGCCAGAGTTGGGGTGTGGCGGGAAGAGGTGTCCTCACTGGGAAAGCATGAGGCTCTGTCCTTTGCTCTTTCCTAACACCCATCCTTGTGCCCCTTTGATCCTGAATTGCACAGAGTTGCCACTCTTTACTCAGTGTTCCTGGGACTGAAGGGGTTTCTGGGACATGAGGCTTTGGGTTTTAAAAGTGGAGTTCTAAGCAAACTGACAAGTTGGTTACCTGGTTGTTAACACAAGTTGCTCAAGACTTCAAAAACCTGAGAGCAGTGGGTGCAATCCCACCACAGAGTGTCACCTGGGGTGGGGGCGGGGGGTTTTATTAACCAATCCCCTTTCCCAGACCCCAGCAAAATTCAGGCCAGTGGGATTAGACTCTTGGGCCACTGCATGTTTTAGAGCTCTCCAGGTGGGTGATTCCTGAGCGCAGCCAAAACTGAGAAGGCTTTCCCAGGTGTCAGTACCACCTGGTTCTCTGTGTGGTGGAGGCTGGCGACCCTGGACTGACAACTCAGCAGCAGTGAGGCTCATGCAAAGGTACCTATGGACCCCACCCCAACCTGGACAGGTAGACCACACAGTCTGTGAATTTTATTTTATTTTTTAAAGATTTATTTATTTATGCATACAAGCTGGGGTGCAGGCCAGAGGTGTGGGGGGAGAGAGGATTCACCAGAGATAGAGTGGGAAGCAGAACAGGCGGATCCACTGAAGTACACCGCTGAGGGGAGCAGTGGGTGAGGCAGGAGAGGTCTGCTGCGCCATGTGGGTCAACTCCCTGGTCAGGGAAATTTAATTTTTTAATTTTTTTATTTATTTTTTTAAGATTTATTTATTTATGCATACAAGCTGGGGTACAGGCCAGAGGTGTGGGGGCAGCCAGAGGGTTCACCAGAGACAGTGGGGAGCAGAACAGGCAGATCGACGGAAATACACTGCTGAGGGGAGCAGCGGCCGAGGCAGGAGAGGTCTGCCGCGCCATGTGGAAACCTCCCCAGCCGGGCGTTGAACCTGTGTTGCCGTTGCCGACAGCTCAACAGTGCTGAGTTTGACCTGCTGCGCCACCAGGGAGACCCCTATTTTATTTTTAAAAAGATTTATTTATTTTTGCATGCAAGAGCTGGGGTGTAGGCCAGAGGTGTGTGTGTGGGGAGTGAGAGTGATACAAGGCAGGAAGGGCACTAACACCGGCCAAGGACACTGCCCAAATAGCTTACCGGTCATTGTCCTAGTTCTGCACCCACGGGCACAATTGCAAGACTACTCAGGCTCAGGGAACAACAACAATCGGATTTATTTAACAAACCAGGGAAAAACAAAGAGTCAGGCCAAAAATGGCTGTTTCCTTCACCCAAAGCAATGTCCAGTCCTTTAAGTTACAAATCAAAAGCAGTTAAGAGGCGTCTTCCTGCTGCTGGGGAGGCGGAGCTCCTCTCCCGGACATGAGGCCACGTGTCCAAGATGGCGTCTTCCTGCCTCTGCAGACACGCAGCAGCCAGACTGTAGGCCGGGTTCCGACTCACGAGGACAACAAAAGACAACAGGAGATGCTCCTGGAGCTACCATGATGCCTTACCACAGCACCAGGCCAGCGACACTCAAAACGACCGCTACAGTGGCCAAACAGCCCGACAAATGGCCACACTCAAGCATTTAGCAAGGTGCCCACTCCAGGTCTTCACCTTCTTTCCTTGGCTGTAACAGCAACAAAACTGGAAGCAATTTTAGTTGCTCAGCTACTTGCAAAGCCTTCAGGCTTTTCCTCTTGAAGATTGGCATGGTGGGGGCCAAAGTCGCTGGTCCAACGTCAATAAAGATCCAAAAAAAATAAACCGCTCAATCCGGAACTCTATATCCTACATCCTGGCGGCTGAATCCTCCTGGCGGCTGAATCCTCTGGTGACTGAAGGTTCTTGCTGCTCCTTTTGCAGTCTTTTATTTCTTCTCAGAGTCTCCACCCCAAACTAAGATACTTTTTAAGCATTTTTCCTGGGGCTATCTATCCCCACCAGCAACCCCCTCCAGGGGGCACCACCTATAATGGACTTTGGCCTCAGCAACTGTTACAAGAGGATTCACCAGAGACAGCTGGGAGCAGAACAGGCAGATTGAGGGCAAATACACTGCTGTGGGGAGCAGCGGGTGAGACAGGAGAGGTCTGCTGTGCCATGTGGGTCAGCTCCCTGCCTGGGGATCAAACTCGTGCTGCAGTGGCTGCTGACAGCTTCATAGTGCTGAGACTTAACCCCTTGCGCCACCAGCGAGGCTCCTGTCTGTGAATTTTAATTTCGTCTCCAGGAGGATCAAAGCAACAAAATGGGCATTAAAAAGGGACTGGAAAAGTACATAGATTCAAGTGGTCCCTGTGCAGTTTTGCACATTGCTTAGGAAAGGAGAAGATTGTGTGTGAAGCGTTGCTGTAGATGGGGCCGCATAATAGTTTTAGGTAAGTAGCTTTGAGGTGGGTAGTGAGGATTATTTATGTGTCATATGTCTGCTTTATAGTTCAGGGGCCTCTGGAGTAATCAGCACACTCATTTGCCTGTTTTATATGGCCAGAGAGCAATGTCTTACAATTTTATGCAATTGTGGAGGCTTAGAGTTCTGGAATCTTTGCTTTTGGAGAACTTTTCATGAGTGGATGATTTGTTTGAAGCTGAGTCCTTGGTTAAGGAGACAATGGGAAGGCCAGTGAGCTGGCCTCACTCCTGGCTTGGTTCCTATCAGCTGTGCCACCCTAAGCAAATTTCTTCTCTGCTTAATTTCATCTGTGCTGCAGAAAGGACATATGCCTGCCTTCAAGGAGTAAATGCAACTTTGTATGAAATTCCTTTCTGAGCTGCTGAGTTCTGTGTAAGTGCAAGGTATTGTTCTTAAACTTGCTATTCAACCTAACATTGTTTCCATGGGAAAATGCAATTTGCTTCTGTGATAACTGAATTTATAATGTAGTTTCTAAGAATTCATTCGTCTTCAAGCAGTCTTTGGCCAAAGGCAACATAACTTGACAAAAACATAAAATGCAATGGCAGGAACTGCCCAGGCAGGTTTTATTTTTATTTATTTACTTATTTAAAATTCATCCCCACCACATCAAGAGTTCCAGTTTATTTATTTATTTATTTTTTAAAAGATTTTATTTATTTATGTACACAAGCTGGGGTACAGGCCAGAGGCGTGGGGTGGCGAGAGGGTTCACCAGAGACAGGGTGGGGAGCAGAACAGGCAGACTGAACAGGCAGACTGCTGAGGGGAGCAGCAGGCGAGGCAGGAGAGAGCTGCTACACCATGTGCGAATCTCCCAGGCCAGGCGTTGAACTCGCTTCTATGCTGCTGACAGCTCCACAGTGCAGTGCCCAACCGCTGCACCACCAGGGAGGCCCCCAGGCAGGTTTTAAATAAAAGAAAAAGAAACTTTGCCCCCAGCTACAAAGCTCATCTTACTGTATGTACTTTGTCCCTCTGCAGATAAGTCCTTGTTTTCCTCTGGATAAATTTCATGCACACATGGAGGTTTGTCAAGTCTAAAATCTGCAGGGTGGACTGGCAGTCTGGGGGTCCATGGATCCGCTGATATTGTAGGTTGAGTCCAAAGGCAGTTTGCTTGCAGAATTTCCTCTTCTTTGGGGCAGGGAAGTCAGTCTTTTTCTATTAACACTTTCAGCTGATTGAAAGAGGTCCACCTGTATTATGGAGAATGAACCTGCTTTCCTTAACTCAATTCATTTCAATGCTAATATTATCTAGATAATTCCTTCACAGAAGCTTTAGAAGAATGCTTGACAAAATATCTGGGTCTTATGGCCTAGCCACTTGGCAAGTAAAATTCACCATTACAGTCCCCTTCTGTCCCTTTCAGATGCCTTGCTCCCCTTCCCCTAGGGGGTAGCAACCACCCTGAGGCTGGTGTATTTCTTCCTTGCCCATGTTTTTATGCTATTATTACATAGATAGACTTGTGTAGCAATACGGCAGGCAAAGTGGAAGTTTTGGTTGAGGCACCCACGCAACAGAGGAGGCGGTGAGGGCATGTTGAAGAGTTTTCAAAGGGAAACCAGCTGCAGGACCCTCACCCTCACCCTCCATGAGAGTGTGAGTTGGGGATTAGAGATTAGAGAGGGGTTTGCAGGTGTCAGCTGTTGTTTGTGAACCCTGAGAAAGGGGAGTGGGGGAGCACTGCCTCTCCCCTCAATCCTTGGTATGCCCTGTGCACTTTGGAGTGTCCATGGACTGGTGACAGATTCTTACCTGAGAAACCTAAAATCTTAAAATCTAGTGATTGGCCTACCAGTTGCTTTCACAGTGGAGCAAAAGAGCAGTGACCTCCTTGGGGGTGCCTTGCAATCCTGTAATCTGTTGGCATCAAGAACATAAAGCACCAGTTGGAGGCTCAAAGGATAAGAGGACTGCAGGGGACCTTCTTAGGGGTGCCAAAGGGATGGTTGGGGAAGAGGAGGGTAAAGAATCTTCTGTACATCGACTCTGGGGACGTTTACAGATGCCCAGGGCTAAGGACAGAGTTAGTGACACCCAGATAAGACATGAGTAGGCTGTCACCAGGAGTTCTAGAACTCTCCATCCCTAAGGATTCTGGAGAGCCCTGGGAGGAGTGTTTATGAGAGTACCTTGAAGCATTGCTCAGAGACCACAAAGCCAGGATTAGTCTAAGCACCAAAATACCTTTTGTTCAGTCTAGAATAGCAAGGTAGCAAGAAAGTAAAGTAGCAAATAGGAAATTTGGTTATAAAGGAACTTTGAGTGTGTCCATTAGCACTTGCCTCTGCCTAGACTCACATGATCAGCATGAGGTCTCAAGAGAGTGACACTGTCAAAAGGACCACTGACCCAATATAGTCTTTGACATTTTAAAACCAGGCCCTCCAGGAAGTGTGCTGAGAAAGATGCTTTGCACAAGCAGAGAATATTCTCTGGTGTCCATGTGAGCTTTGGCCAAGGGGATGAGGGGAAAGGGATATCTCTGGGTGGGCAGTCTCAGAGCCTGCAAAGAACATTCCAGGAGGTAGACTCAGGACCTGACCAAAGAATGTACTCTGCTTGTAGGGGAGAATGTGCTATTTTGGAGTTGCTGTGGGCCACTGTCTGTTGTGTCCCATCATTCTCTTTTCTGAGTGGCAGTGGTGATTGCTTTTCCTGCCCCATGTTTCATCATTACATATGAGTATGTTGGAGAAGACAATTTGTCCTAGGTCTCCTGATAAACAGGCGCCACAGCTGGGTGCAGAGACAGCTGCCTATCAGTCTGATGTAGAAATTACCATGTAAAACTGGAGAACAGAAAGATCAGGGCCCAGGACCCAGGCAGTATCCCCAGTGTAGGCGGAGCACATACTCTCAGCCACCTTCTGGGTCAGGAGCTTCTTCAATGGTTGCTGCCGGTCTTGGTACCCACACTGAGGTCTTTACAGAAAGACAGACACCCCCCCAAGCAGAATAGAGGTTTGAGGACAGGGTGGAGTTCCAAGACTCTTTACTACTTTAATGAGCTGGGTTAAGTTTGGTTCAGTCTGGCCCTAGGTAGATTCGCAGTTACTTTCTTTGCTGCCAGCATTTTCACAGCATAACAAGTTGGCTACATGGCAATTTTGCCATAAACACATAAAATCATGAAAAATAAAAGAATTGATCATTAAGGATTCAGGATCTAATGTCAGATGTGAGTTCTTTAGGATATAAAAAATCTGCTATAAGTTTTTTTTAAGACTTTATTTTTATTTATGCATACGAGAACTGGGGTGTAGTCCAGAGTTATGGGGGTGGTGCTGAGAGGATTCACTAGAGATAGAATGGGGAGCAGAACAGGTGGATCTACTGAAATACACTGCTGAGGGGAGCAGCGGGCAACACAGGCGAGGTCTAGTGGGCCAGGTGGGCTAGCTCTCTGGCCGGGGAATGAACTCATGTTGCAGTAGCTGGCTATAGCTTCATAGTGCTGAGACTTAACCCCTGAGCCACCACTGAGGCCACTGTAAGTTTGTTTTGATTTCCCTGGAAGTAAAAGAAACAGTGAGGGAGGCTGCTACTTCCTATCACTACATGTAACTTAAACAACTGGCAGTACACACCTGGGCTGCATTATAATGCTTCTTTATATCCGTTGTCCTTGTATGTAACCCAATAATCTAAGCTAGATACTTTGCCAAATGCCAATAGTCTGTCTGCATCAGGTTCTCCTACCAAACAGCAAAATGTTCACCTTTCACCAGAAACCTCATTAGGAATCACGACCATTTCTTTTTGGGGCACACGAGTTTGTTTCTTCTTTTGCTTCCACCTTTTAAGATTGTGCCATAAATGTGTAATGATTGTGTTGGAGAACAAGTTCTTGTTTCTAAATTCACTGGAGAGATGATAATGAATGCTCTTGAAGACTGGTGTGAGTTACTAGCCTCCTCTGTTATGTTTGCCATAGCGGGGTAAACTTTTGGTTTTGACAGGAGGAAGGACGCCTGTGCTCATGGCAGGATTTGCAAAAGGATATGTTATTTTCTCCTAGAGTAGGCGGTCCACCTTTACGCTCTCTTATTTCACACTTCCAGTAAGTTCTTTATTTTTAATTTTTTTCTGAACTTCCTTCATTTCTTTTTTTTAAAAGTTTTTTCTTTCACCTAGTAAGTTTGATCATGTATTTTCTATCAAGTCACAAGTATTTATCATCTACTATTTTAAGATCGACATGTCTATCGTCACTGTATTATAGACCATCCCAGGGCTAAGATTTATTCAATATAGAAATAGAGATGCTGTGTCAATTGAAACCAAACTTAAACAGTGAACCAATTATTTTATCTTTTATGGCAAAATTGCCTTATGACCAATTAGTTATACAGCAAAGAAGTCTGTAGCAAAGAACTGATGACAAATTTACAAGGTAGTGGTTTAGTCTAGCTGCTGCTCTTAATTTTTAACATTATTATTTTAATTTTTGACAACAAGTGTAATAACCTAAAAGAGGAACAAATGACTTATTGGCTTTTGCCCTATGTGAGAATACCCTCAGGGTCTGATAATAATTGGCAGAGATGCAAATTATTTCACTTGCTTACAAGGGACGATCTTTAAACATCACTTTAAATGTCTAAGGAACACTTTTTCTTTTTTTCCCCTTTTTTCTCATCCCCCCCCTTGACTCTCCTTCAACTGTGGCTCCTTTTTTGGCAGTTCAGACTGTCTTCATTTCTCCTCTGCATATCACTTTTCTCTGCAGTCATTATACTTTAGTTTTCAAGTCTTCCTGGGTCCTGGGGAAGAAGGAAAGTTCTGGAAAGTACCACTCGTCAAGCACCCATTACCCGCGCCAGGGTCGTCAGGTGCACCGAATCGTTTAAGCCTCTCAGCAAGCCCTAGGGGTCGCTGTTGCTATACGGTTTTACAGCCGAGGAACCTGGGGCTGGGAGGGGTGAGAAGCTGAGTTCAAGTGCCCTGGGCGGAAAGTGCGTGACCGCGGAGTCTGTGCTCCTAACCCTGGCGCAGCGTTCGCACCTGTGAGAGGTACGACAGTCCTTTAGTGCTGCGCCATTGACCTTCAGATCTGACTTCAGGCCAATGGATTG
Source organism: Scalopus aquaticus (assembly GCA_004024925.1). Taxonomy (NCBI): domain Eukaryota; kingdom Metazoa; phylum Chordata; class Mammalia; order Eulipotyphla; family Talpidae; genus Scalopus; species Scalopus aquaticus. Next base: position 164,627 of record PVIJ01001028.1, on the reverse strand, counting down.
TAGTGGTTCTGTAAAGTCCCCTCTGGAATCCCTAAATCGTTTGAGTAGGCTGTGACCTGCCTCTGGTCTAGCTTGCCTGCTGTCTCAGTTGGGAAGGGCCCGCACTCATGGCACCAGAGTCTCCAGGGAACAAACCTTACCCTCATTTCCCCCATGGCCTGCTTGGATATCTGCATAGTGAGCCTGAGGGAGGAGGAGCTGCTCCTTCACTTGGGAGCCAGCGGGTCCTGTCGACAGGCAGATGGGTTTTGAGGGCCCTGGGGGAGTGACTGATAGGCAAGGCAGGAGAAGAGGAGGGGGCAGAGCAGGGTAACAGCTGCTCCTGGTGGCTACAAGTCACGTTTGGAGCCTAAATTAGCCTTGTTCTTTTCCAGATCTTCTGTGGGTTTACGGCAGGCTGCTTAGCTGGCTCATCCCCTCCTAGATATTGTTTTTCCTCTTTCCCTCTTTTCTAATCCTCCCTCTTAGGTTCTTTTGCTAGAGCTAGCTTACTGAGAGGCTGGATGGGGTGGCCTACTCAGGGCTGGAGGGGGAGCTCAAATCTCGCCCTTGTTACTTCCCATTCCTGGGAAGTTTTACCATTAGAGGTCAATTTTTACTAAAATGCAATTTAAGCAGTCTTACTTGAGTTGCATTCTAGTAAAAGAATTAATACAAAACGCATCAGATTCTTCCCTGAAGACAGTATATTTGAGAAACAGTCACAATTTAATTCTTACATAATTCTACTAATATAGGGTAATTATGTCCACTAAAAGGGAAATCCCTCTTGCCTCCAGCCCAGCTCACCCTCTGCCCTCTTCGATGGCTGCACTGATGGAGGAAGAGAGCATCAAAGTTCTGAGTGGAGAGAGGTGAAGGAGGGGCTCCCCAGCAGGAGAGCAGAACGGGAAGACAGGCCATCCACACAAACCCGCTACGGACCAGTTCTGCTCTGGCCTCGAGTTGCAAAGCCCAAGTCTGAGCCTCATCTCTTCCACAAGCTTGGAGCAGAGCCTGGAGAACATTCTTTCTGAGCGTCTCTTTTTTTTTCGTGGGAAACAATGATTGAAGAAGAGGATCCCTGAGACCCCTTCCTTCCTCTCTGACCACGTGGTGAGTCTGTGCGTTTTCTCTGCAGATTCTGCACTGCAGGATGGTTTGGGGAGTCTTGGGGTTTTGCTGGCTCAGTACTGAAAGCAAATCTGTGCTTCCCTTCCCCCTTCCCATCGATATTAAAAAATAGGCAAACAACAATCAACTGAGCTTCTATTTAACTCTGCCAGCCACAGCGGTAACTGGGGAGAGATTTGATGGAGCAGGGCTTGCTGCAGGTGCGGGCGCTGGAGGAAACCCTTTGAGGTGCCGTGGTGTCCACATGGCAGGAACAGACTCACAGCAGTTTGACCTTCCTGGCCTGCTAGACGTCCTCTAGACCCTCTGGGGGCCCTCTGGGACTGTGCCCACGTCAGTTGCCAGGCAGAAGGCATTAAAGTCACGGTCGCATCATTCAGGCCTGTTTTCTCTGGAGTCTTTCCCAAAATAGCTCATTCATCTTAGATGGTGCAGGTTGTCTGTCCTTTGAATGACTTCTTGAGTGTCTCATCATGATAAATATTTTGATGTTATGGCCTCAGTCCATTTCCCTTTACCAGCCATTTTTAGGTTTACAAGTTCTCCTGTTTGTTTTGTCTGCTGGCTCTTGCTCATGGTGGCCATTTCCTTCTGATCTGGAATTTGGGACTGTGAACTGTCATTTTCAGAAGGACTTGCTCTGTGGATTCGTGCAAGCTCCTTCGGAGTAGTTTTGCAGTTACTTTTCCCCACTTTCTTGGGTTGTCTCTTGCCATGGAACCAATTTCATGTTAATTTCTCTACTTGGGAGTCCTCAGATCTACAGGTAGTCTAATTGCAAAGCCTCAGCCATTGTGAGTTGTGATGCCTAGAATTCTCAGTAGAGACTTCTCTAGCAAACCAGGTGGGATCGGCTAAGTTTCCTTGCAGTCTAATGAATGGATCTTTCTAATTAAGCTGATTACTGCATCTCTTTGAGAGTTCTGGCTTTGCATATGGATCTTAGTTCCAAATCCCCACCTCACACCACACAGAGTCTTATTTTCTATTTTTTGGCTATATGGACCTCCTGGCTTCTGAGATGACCTGTCTTCAGATTGGGCAGATTAGTTTCCTTGCACTAACCAGGGATGGGATAGCATCAACTCAACCTCTTACTGCTGCTGACTTCAATTCCCACTTGGTTTCTGACACTGGTGAATTCCCCATTACTTTTTCTTTTGAGCCCAGCTGTATTTACAATATTTTCTTGTTATATTTCCCAGCATTTCTTGGAAGTTTCAGATCATTTTAGTTCCCTTTTTGCTGAAATCTGAGTCGCTCAGCCCTCCTTTTTATTGAATAGTAATGATGCTTGTTGCATCTAGAGAAGGGAAGAGAGGGTCAGAATCATTAGTGTTAACTCTAGGCAGCCTTTTACATACAGGTGGGTATCATCTACCTCAATGGCCTTTTACTTAAATTTGAAAAGTGATGTGTGCAGTAGCACATTTTTTTTTAAAAGATTTATTTATTTGTGAGTACAAGCGGGGGTATAGGCCAGAGGTGTGGGGCGGTGAGAGGGTTCACCAGAGATAGAGTGGGGAGCAAAACAGGCAGATGGATGGAAATACACTGCTGAGGGGAGCAGTGGGAGAGGCAGGAGAGGTCTCCTACGCCATGTGGGAATCTCCCTGGCTGGGCGTTGAACTTGCGTCCCCATCACCGCTGCCGACAGCTCCACAGCGCAGTGCTTAACTGCTGCGCCACCAGGGAGGCACACCCAGTAGCACATTTTTAAGGTCACTTATGAACGTTTCCAAAATAAATTGAAATCATTGTAGATGGTTTAAATTCAACATATCTGAAATATTGTCACTTTAAAGTAAAATTATTATATGACTCCTCCCCACCCCCACCAGTTTTATTGAGAAATAAGTGACATATATCATTATAGAAGTTTAAATCACACGGCACGACAGTTTGATTTATAGATAATGTGACTGTTTTTTTTTAAATGTTGGTGATCTGATTCCATCATTCATTAAAAAAAGGCAGATGTGGGGCCTCCTTGGTGGCCTTGGGGTTAAGTCTCAGCTCTATCACCTCTATGGCCTGAGTTCGATCCCCAGCCAGGGAGCTTTCCACATGGTGCAGCAGACCTCTCCTGTCTCGTCTGCTGTTCCCCTCAGCAGTGTATTTCAGTAAATCCTCTTATTCTGCTCCCCACTCTGTCTCTCACCCCTCCTACCTCTGGCCTACACCCCAGTTCTTCTATAAATAAATAAATAAGTTTGGCCAATCAGTGCATCTTCAACACCATTCATTTCAGCAATGAAAATGTTTTCTCTCCTCCATTATACAACGCTGGTCAGTAGCTGCCTCTTGGGGATGAGGTTTCTCTGAGAGTATCTGAAATGCCGGCTGCCTATCCCTGAAGCTTGGAATCCCCATTTCGGGACTTCAGATGTTCGCCTTCTTTGGCTTATCTTCATGGACAACTGTCATCTTGTCAGCTTAACTGGGCCACAGGGACTCCAGTGTTTGTTTAAACATTATTCTAGATGGAAGTAGCACTTGGGTTGATAGGTGGAGGAAAGCGCCTGCGCCCCAAAGGTTTGCACGCCTCATCAGCAGGCTGAAGACCTGGGTGGGACAAAAAGCTGGCTGAGAGGGACCATCTGTCTGTCTGCCACCCAGGGTCATAGGTCTTCTTCTGCCTTGAGACTAAAAAATTGGGTTTTCTTGGGTCCTGAGACTGTGGGCCTTTGGGATGGACTTAATGCATCAGCTCTCCTGGTTCTCAGGACTTGGGACTTGGACTCAAACTTACATTGTTGGCTCTGCTAGGTCTCCAGCTTGCCGACTGCAGTTCAGTTCCTGGTACTTCTCAGCTTCCATAATGGTTTGGACTAACTTCTTTTTTTAAAGATTTATTTTTATTTATTTATGCATATAAGAGCTGGGGTGCAGGCCAGAGGTGCGAGGGGTGAGAAGATTCACCAGAGACAGAGTGGGGAGCAGAACAGGCAGATCCACTGAAAATACTCTGCTGAGGGGAGCAGCAAGAGAGATAAGAGAGGTCTGCTGCGCCATGTGGGTCAGCTGCCTGGCTGGGATCAAACTCGTGTGCTGCAGTGGCTGCAGATAGCTTCGTAGTGCTGAGACTTAACCCTCTGCACCACCAGGGGCACTCTGGACCAACTTCTTATTTTTCATTTCTTTATATCTACATCTAGATCTATAGCCACATCTATACCTGTACCTACAACTACACGTACATTAACATTGGTACCCACATCCTCACCTGCATCTACACCTACAACTGTAATTACATCTGTATCTATTTCTGTAACTACACTTACACCCACACCTCTGTCTCTACCGCTACCTCTCTCTCTCTCTGTGTGTATATCTCCTTTGGTTCTGTCTTTTCGAGAACCCTAACTTGTCAGTGGTATATGTGTCACCATCTCTGCTGAAGTGGGTGAAGTACGTTCTAACAATACAGCAGGCTGAGGGGAGCTGGGTTTCTTCCCGCTACTGCTCTGCCTGACCCCAGGTGGTCCTGGAAGACTCACCACCATCACACAGGGAGGCCCCGCCTCAGAGCCCAGCTGCTATGCCGCAGGACCTGGCGCCCACTCCACAATGTCCCAGGTGAAGACAAGACCTCTCTGGGGCCTCAGGGATAGACTTACAGGACAGGACCAGCGGAAAGAAAGTGTCCAGACCCCCCTTCTCCCATTATTCCTCTAGAGAGGCCTCCCAAGGTGGGGTGCTCAGCTGGGTGTAGGCTGTGGTTTCGTATTCCAATGGAGCGCCACCCCACTGGGGGTCTGCCTCCTTGTGGGGGCACACAGGAAAGCAACCCACCACAGGGAAGGGGAGCTCACTGCGGGCCTCTGGGTGTCAGGGCCAGCTTTTATTGAGCCGGGGTCCTGGGACATGGCAGCTTCTCTGCAACGGGCAGAGGAGGGAGAGAGGAAACCCACAGGCGCCATGAGGAGCTGGGCGTGGGGAGGCACTTTGCACTGGGAGAGGCGGAGTGTGGGTCTCTTCCCAGCTGGCTCAGTGCCCAGGAAACCCAGTGTGAGGTGTTGGGTCCCTTTTGGACGGACCTGCCCCTTCCTTGCACCATCGTTTGTGACTGTGAAGACCTTCACCTTCTTGTTTGAGACAAGAAATGGGGTTTTGCTCTCTCTTGGGCTCTGCATTCCAGCAGGGGCAAATACTACTTTCTCCACATTATACACATACAGGTCCATCGATCTCAAAATGGTGTATGTCAAACATAGGAAACTTGAGATTCAAAAACATTGAAATTTCCCTTCAGGCTTTCATGCACAATCAAGTAAAATCATTTAAATTTTAATATTTTGCTAATAACGGAGCTCGGTGATTTGGATGTGGAAAGGGCTTTTAAGAAACACTCCGATACGACTGATAAAGGTTCACATCGCGAGCGGCTGGGAGCATTTGTCGATAGTGACATTTCTCTCTTTCCTGAACTCAAAAAAGGAACGTGGAGGTTTTGTTTATAGGGTTCTGTCTTTTTCCTCCCTAAAGCCATTGCGTTTGTTTTAGTTCGGGGTGTGACTAATTTTCAAGCTAGGAGCTCGCTTGGAACATGCAGACCTTGCCTTCCAAATATTTATAGATTCAGTCTTCACATTTTTATGACCAAATGGAGAACCAGATCACAAACATGTCGCCAGGGGCATTGCTGGGGAGTCAGGAGAGAAGGGCTGGTGGAGGGGGGCACATGGCTGCGGAAGGTCCAGGCCCCCTGCACCCACTCTGCTACCACGCAGTTGAATAATTATGGTGTCGTCATTCCCCTACGTTCGCCAAAAATCGCACAGGGAGCAGTCTGCCAGTGCGCATGGGTCTGGGCTGTTTTTCTTTGTAAAAGCCACTGCATTTGTCTTTTTTTCGCATGTAACTCATTTCAGAGATAGATAACCTACTGTGTTTCCTTTCTAAAAATCTTTGGGAAATTTTAAGTCGTCCTTTCCCTTCACCGACAAAATGTCCTGCCTCTAACAGGCAGGCAGTAATGTCAGTTGTGGCTGATGGTGATGGGGGGTGAAATTGAGGGCGCCTTTCATGTGTGTGTGATGGTGATGCTCCCCCATAAATGGATGTGAGGGTTCCCAAAAGCATCTGATGATTACTGCTACTGCCCCATCTCCCTGCAGTGACTTGGGAAGCCTCTGATGGAGCAGCAATAAAGGTATTATTTTGTTGCACTAGCAGGAGAGGGTGTATGGAGATTTGATGTATGTGGTGTTTCATAACTTCCACTTGATAAAACAGCGACATCTGTCTTCTTTCATCCTGGCCTGAATCGTTTCTGAAATAAAGACCTAAATTTTAAGGTATGGAACACTTCAAGTTAAGTATCCTGGGGAAAGCTTGCTTTATGCTTTTTTGCCCGTGGGGAGTAAAATGATAGAAACCTGTCCCCTTTTGATAATGGCCGTTCCTTGGCTGTGTGTCGGGGGACGAGGCTGAGGATGGAGGTAGCTGCCCCACGTTATTCCCTTGCTTTGCTTTGATTGAAATGTTGCAACTCAGGTGGTGGCACCTGCTGAGGACAAATGGTCACTGGGAGAAGAGGGTGGTTTGGGAGCAAGGTCAAAGAGAATCCTGCACGATGACATCTCTTGGACATCGTGTCACTGTCCCAGGCAGTGGGGATCCAAAGATGAATTATGGTTCCGTGCCCGTGGAGCTCGTGGGGAAGTGAGGGGTGTGGACCAGGAAGCAAGTCTTACGCCAGAGGGGCCGATGCTGAGACAGAAGGGGGCACTGGGCACAGCCACGGTGCACAGGACAAGCCCTCATCCGGCCAGGAGCTCAAGGAGGTTTCTGGGGAAGGATTTTACGTTTGGTCTAGGAAGACGCTATGGGTTAGCCAGGTAAAGGTGGTGCTGCAGCAAAGAGAAGCCAGCATGGTGGAGAGAGGCAGAAGGGTCTTGGCAAAATGATTTTGGGTCCAGAGAAAGAAGAGGTCCTGTAGAAGAGGAGATGAACAGAGAGAAAGTTAGGTCCGAAAGTGAAATGACCAAGAAATAGCGAAGGACCTTCTATCTCAGCTGCCTCCATTCTACTCTCAACTTTGTGCCATCCTGGGCATCTGCCCTCAGTCTCCACATCATCAGGGACCAAGTTTTGTCCCTCCACAATGTCTCTGGAACCCACAGCCCCCTTCATCCTCACGGCGGTGGCCTCAGACCTCGTCTCTGAGCCAGGTTGCCTCTGAGTGCAGAGGTCAGAAAGATGGTGGCCTTATCTGTAGGGGACACACCGAAACTGGAGCGAGGGAGCAGAGATCAAGGCCCCTTCCTCCATCAGCAGGGCCTGGGGGAGGGCCCCATCCAGCATTCTGTGAAAAAGAGTCAGCATTCCCGCGGCTGAGAAGGTTTCTGCAGGGATGTGGTTGCACTGCTGCAGTCTGTCCACCAGGGGGCAGGAGAGACCCACGCATGAGACTGACCGCCGGGCAGCCCAGCTTGCGGGAAGGTCACAGTCCATGGCCCCAGGCCTGGGTGATCAGGAAGGGGCAGGGAGGATGGTGGAGGGAAAGCAAGGCCCTAATCACCTTATTCTCTTTAGACACTCTGGACAGACATTTCTCAGCCCCTGCATTATACAGAGCACAGAAGTTGCAGAGAGGGGGGGCGTTTGGAAGGTGGGCGGGGCGGCACCAGGGAGGCGGTTCTGGACGTCTGATGTGTCGGAGAAACTCTGGCAGGCAGAGGCCCCACACCCGCAACTCCCATCTCAGCTCTGGGGACCCAGCCAACTCTGCCTGTCCCCGGCATCACTCCAGGGCTCCCCAATGCTGGGAAGGACGGAAGGTCTGGCGTTGCCTCCTGTGGCTGTGACCGCCACACCCCTCTCCAAGACTCAGTGTCCTCTGTGGAGTGGAGATTTGAAAACCAGCCCTTCCCGGGGCTGCCAGAGGTCTGAAATGAGCGTCCAGAGCAGCAACTCCCTTCTGCACGTTAAGCAATACAGAAATGTGACTTTTCCTCACGGATCGTCCCTTTCAGGAGTGAAGGGTCTGTGAGGACAAAGAGGGTCTTAGGCGGAGCACTGTTCCGGTGCCCAGAGACTCGGCAACAGGCAGCCTGGAGAGTTGAAGCTGCCCAGGCCTGACCTGTCTTCTGAGGGCAGGGGCTAAAAATCCCAGAGGCCTCCCGGAGGTGGCACCTCCTGCAGGCAGTTTCCAGGCGGTTCATTGGGCCCATTTCCAGGCTGCCCTGGGCCCCGTTGGCCCTGGGTGGCCAGGAGGCGGCAGGGGTGGTGGAGCCTGTCCTGGAGATCTTGGACATGGCTGGGACGGGCAGTGCCCCTGGGGCGAGGGGTGCTGGAAGGGGCTTCCCTTTTCCACCAGTAGCTCCCCTTCATAGCTGGTGAAATTGACTGGAGGCCCCGCTTGGGTGCACATTTTATTTCCAGAGAGACTGCTCCACAACTCACGAGGGTCTTGGATTCCTTAACTTGTCTTTCTTCTTCCTTGCGAGCAGACATGTGTGGGGGCGTTCATTGGCTCCGACAAGTCCCATTTCCTTACTAATAAATATTCCTCCTCTCCTCTCTAAGCATTAAGAGAAATCGGAGGAAGAACACGTCGCCCATTTGTCACCTGCTCCTCCATCCAGAGCAGGGGACGCATTTCGCGATTGCCTGGCTGGCTGGGCGACGTGGCATGAGGGATGTGCTCGCTTCTCCCTGGTCAGTTTAGTCCGGCCCTTGACTGGCGGGGCATAGCCTGGGGAGGAGCCAGCAGAGGGGCAGCGTGGGGCAGTGGCCAGGGCGGGGGGGGCATAGAAGACCAGAGAGAAATGGGGGGGACCTGGGGAGAAGGTGACAGAGGTTGGGGGCACGTGATCTGCCCCCAGGGCGAAGAGGAGGAAGGCTCTCCAACCCACACCCTACGGGGGTCGTGGGGAGCCCAGGGCCTCTCATCGGGTCTCTGGGGCGCCAGCGGCAGGGCTGTGCTTTTTTCCACGACAAAAATCTCATGACTGGAGGTATTCTGGGAGCCGTCCCAGGGACCCAGGCCGCGCGTTAATATCCTCCATCAGAGCGCTGGAGGAGGACGCCAACCCTGGGGTGGGGGTGGGTGCAGGACACACACACCTTGGGCGTCCACCTTTCTCATGCCTTAGGAATGGTCGGATTTGATCTGCCGTTCCTCATATGTGGGTGCACCCTGTATCCTGTGGAGGTGGGTTTGATCGAAAGGGTTGGTGGTTACGGTTGTTCTGTAGGTTTGCTTGGGGAGCTCCGGCTTCCAGCTCTGCTTGCTTGCTCTCATCTTCCATGCTGCCCATTCCCTCCAGATAAACTGACACTTCTGGATGCAGCCAGTTCCACTGTGGGCAGAACCACCACTCAAGTGGCCCCTGATAGAAGGATGAGTGGAGGAAGGGAGCGTGTCCTTCTAGGTGGTTGTGTCTGGAAGCTGCCAGCAGGGGGCAGTAGCACCTCATGCCTCCACCCCTCCCGTGCGTTTCCTCTGAGGGGCCCATACCCTCTGCCGAGCAGGTGTGAGTGCAGCAAGCAGGTCGGGAATGTCTTAGTGACCTGTGCTTGGGGCTGGTGGTGGCTGAGTGAGGGTTTGATGTGGCAGGACCACCTTGAGAGCCAGGCCTGGCCACAGTGCTGGTTTCTTTCAGGGAGTGGGGACTGAGGGGCGTGTTGTCCTGGCTGATGCTGCCGCAGGTGGGGCCCCCAGTGCTGCCAGGAGCTGCTTGTGTCCATCCAGCCCCAGATGTGGCTCAGATGAGCATCAAGGCTGCAGATGGGCCTCGGGCAGGTGGGTCTCACCTGACCAGATGCTCCAGGACACCGCTGAGCCCAGGTTATGATACAGCAAGGGTGCACCGAGGCCAGCAGGCTTGGGGGTCCCCTGGTCAGGACTAGGCCCTCCCCGGCCCTGGCACAGGTGGCTGCATCCAGACTCTCCTCCTGACGTGAACCGAGACCCCTTCTTGGTCCAACTTCTGGAAACGAGCTCTTGGCCATCACCCCCTTCTCTGGATTCCAGGGCACCCCAGGCAAGACCATAAGAACCCCTAAATCAAGACTAAAGGCAGGTACCTGGTTCAGTTCACAAAACTCATTCCCCCCAGTCTGACATGGGGTGCTGAGTCATGCTTCTCCAACACCAGGGTCCCCAGGGACTCCCAACACCCCGCAGGGAGGCAGAACATGAATCTCGTGTTTCTCTTGTTTTGTCCAGAGGGAGATTTTGAGGGTATGGGGACTTTAAGGTAGGCAGAGACTCTCCGTGTGATGTTCTTCCCCTCCTGAAATGACAGCCAGCACTCCTGAGCCTGGGCAGTCACTCTGCTCCCCCACTTCACCAGTGATGGGGGGGGTCTCTCCCCAAGATTCTGCCTCCCAGAAGCAGGACTCACATTCAGTGTTTACACACAGTGGAGAAATACTCTCTGCTGCAGAATCTTCCAGGTGAGGATGCCAGGCTGTCTGGGTCTCTCTACTCTCCAGCTTTTCAGTGTCACCGCTGTTTAGTTATCCACAGTAGCAGTCCTCCATTCACGCCTTGGTTGTTGGTACTTATTAAAACCTACTATGGACTAGGTGCTTTTTTTAAAGTTAGGCAGGGCCCATGTCAGCCCCCATGAGTGGCTTTGCCCCCGTGTCCTCATGAGAACCAGGGTGTGGGGATGGTTGAGCAGGTGGAGCTGAGGACAGAGTGACAGCTCTGGCGACGGGTGGGGACTGTGGCGAGGCAGAACTGACACGGAGAAAGGAGGTGACAGATCTGAGGAAGTAGGGGGCAGGTGCAGAGAGGAGGCAGGACAGGTTGGGGAAGAGAAAAGATGCATGGAGCAGGCCAGATCTGGGGGAGGGCAGATCTGTGGGGCAAGGGAGGCAGGGACAGGGAGGTGGGGTGGGCAGTAGGGGCTCATCTTGGGGAAGAGGCAGTGAGGGACTCTGGGCAGAAGGGGGTGGGGTGGTGAGAGGATGGGATGGTCTCTGGAGACAGCCTGTAGGTCGGACGTGATGTGCCACAGACCAGGCAGAGGCCCCAGAGGGCACGGCTGCAGCCCTATGGGAGCATGCCTGTGTGTGTGTGTGTGTGTGTGTGTGTGTGTGTGTGTGTCTAGCAGTGGCCTGTATGTTACAGACAACCCCTCCTGCTCCTTTCCCCTTCCCCTTCCAGTGCCGCCGGCCCCTCCTCTGTTGACCTCAGCTAAGCTGAGCCTTTCTCTTGTCTGAGCTCAGAACACACTTGCTCTGTGTGCCTGGCCTGAGCATTCCACTGGTTGGCAGGAGCTCATTTGATGAGTTACACAGTGTTAAAGACTGCTAATGATTCCCAGGATGCTGCCTTCCAGGTAGCGCTTATGCTCTGGAACCATAACTAGCTTAACACACGTTATAAGTGAAACAGGACTGTGGGGCATCCAGGTTGGGTCAGTGGAGAAGATAACAGGCAATCTGGACTCCTGGTGCATCCAGACCCACCATGCGGACAGCAGAGCTTTCTGCTTAAAAGACCAGCTCCCCCTCTTCCATGCATGGGTATCTCTTTTTTTATGGGCTCCTAGACAGTCTCCAGAGAAATGGGTTCAACTCTCCTATCAGTGGTTTTTTTTTTAAATAAATGTTTTGACAACACTTTTTTTTAAAGATTTATTTATTTATGCATACAAGCTGGGGTACAGGCCAGAGGTGTGGGGCGGCGAGAGGGTTCACCAGAGACAGAGTAGGGAGCAGAACAGGCAGATACAGAGTGGGGAGCAGCACAGGCAGATCGACAGAAATACACTGCTGAGGGGAGCAGCGGGCGAGGCAGGAGAGGTCTGCCGCGCCATGTGGGAATCTCCCTGGCTGGGCGTCGAACTCACATCGCCGATGCCAACAGCTCCACAGCACAGCGCTTAACCACTGCGCCACCAGGGAGGCCCTCCTCTCAGTGGTTTTGAGGTTTACTAAGCCTCATAGATGCCCCTGATATCTGGTCAGCACCCCCTCTGCTGAGGGGGGGCGCCCACCCCTTCTAGGCCTGATGGAGGTGGGTGACAGCCGAGCCCTTTTTTCATCATGGAGGTTCCTTCTAAGTCTTTCTTGCAGTTCTTTTCTCCTCAGGTTCAAATAAAATCCTGTCCCTTTAACCTTTCCTTAAGCAACTTGCTCTTTAATCCGTAATCATTTTTGCAATTTCTAGCCTCTAAATCTTTTCCAGCACTTGCTTTTTAAGTGAAACCTTAAATTGGCTACATTAGGAGTTTGGGGACTTTAATAGGATGATTGCTTCTTGATTTCCGTGTTTTAAAAAATGTTCCAACATAATACTGATAAGAAATGAATGTTTTCATTCTTCTCCCCCCCTCACCCCTGTGTGAGGCTCTGTATTCATGGCTTCTCTTAGGTATCTGAATTTAATTTTCATAACTAGAAACTAAGAAGAAGGCATTATTGGCACATTTTATAGGTGAGAAAAATTAGGCTCAGAGAACTTCAGTAATTTGTCCAGAATCACACAGCTAGTGACTGTAAAAGCCAGGGACGGCTATGGGGAGGATGCTACAGAGCTCTAAATGATTTCCATAAATAAAGAAAATTTGTGAACATTTACATACTAACAAACTGGACAACCTAGAAGAAATGGATAAATTCTTAGAATTATACAACCTGCTAATATTGAACCATGAAGAAATAGAAAATCTGAGTAGACTAATCACTAGTAAGTAGACTGGAAAAGTAATCAAAACCCACCAAAAAATGAAAGTCCAGTATACCAGACAACTTTACTGGTAAGCTCTACCAAACCATCAAAGAAGATTTAATATGCATTCTTTTCAAATTCTTCCCCAAAATTGAGTTTGTATCATAACTCATTTTACAAGTTTAGCATCACCCTGATACCAAAACCAGACAAGGACGTCACACACACACACACACACACACACACACACACACACACACACACAGAGAGAGAGAGAGAGAGAGAGAGAGAGAGAGAGAGAAAGAGAGAGAGAGAGAGAGAAAATTACAGATCAATGTGTCTGATAAAAACAGATGCAAAAATTCTTAGCAAAATGTTAACAGTATGTAATTCAACAATATGTTAGAAGAATCATAGACCATGATAAATTGTGATTTATTCCAGGGATGCAAGGATGGTTCAACATATGCAAATCAATTATGTAATGTGGCACATCACATGAACAAAATGAAAAAAATAAAATCTTATGAGCCGTGTGGTCATTTCAATAGATGTGAAGAAACAGGACCAGATTCAACATCGGTTTATGATTTAAAAACTCTAAACCAAATGAGAAGAGAAAGAATAAAATATGGAAGAATAAATTTAACCAAAGAGGTGAAAGCCATGAAAGTTATGACAATGTTGAAAGAAATTGGAGATACCAAAAGAGGCAAAGCTATTCTGTGCTCATGGAGTGGAAAAAAGCAACATTGTTAGAATGGCCATTTTACCTAAAGCAATCTATGGATTCAAAGCCATCCCTATCAAAAGATGGAAATCTGCTTTAAAGTCTCCTCAAAAAAAATCTTAATAATTCATGCATGTATTTTACATTGTGCTTTTCACAAAGCTCACACTGGTTTTAATAGAAGAATAACACCTTTTGTTTCTGTGAAACTTGGGATGAATTTATGCTTCGAGGAGACTTTCTGTATCCACACTGCAGCCTCAGGTCCCCCAGAACACTCTACACACCCATGAGCTTTCACTGCCCCAGTGAGAAAGCTCTGTCTGAGTCAAGAGCTGTCTTCTAGCAGCCACACCTGGCCTGATGGCTTCACAGGCATCTGTTCTATTCCTGGAGCATCAGTTCTCCATTTTCCAAGATGGGAATGATTCATTTCTTAGAGTTGTTTTCAAGATAATGTGAAATAATAGACATGAAAGTGTCTGCGAAGTGCAAAGGCATGACATTTTGGTTGACATTTACATTTTGTCATCAGGGGTCCTTTGACCCACACTGAGCTGCTGATTTACTATGCCCTAGATTTATTTTACTCTATGTTCACAGATTTGTTTTATGTAGAATTTCTATTTAGCTCAATCTCAGTTTCCCAGGTTCCAATGGAATCCTTATTTCCCTGATTTGATCTCTCCATCTGATTAATAGAATTTCTTTTCCAAGGAGGAGGCAGGTGCAGGTGGCTACAGGGCAAAGGGTTGTCACTGCTCATGAGAACAGATATATTCTGGGGCTCTAGCAACTCCCAACGGGGGAACTTTCACAGAACATTCTTCCTATGTGAACATCAGCATCTCCCAAATAACCAAATGAAGGTTGTGATGGAAGGATGTTGCTCACAGAACAAGGCGCAGTTCCAAGTCTATGGGTGGGTATTTATGCAGTGCCTGCACTGAGCTGGGTGCTGTTGTAGGGCTAGGGAGAGACCAGTGAACCGGCAGACAGAGATCCTGCTCTTGGGGTGCTTAGATACCAGTGCACGTGCACGTCACCTGTAAATGTGAGTAAGAGTGTGACTAAGCATGGGATGCCGGTAGACATAGGGGTCAGGGTGAGCTTCACTGAGAAAGTGAGATTTGCTCAGACTCCTCCAGGTCTCTGTCTGGAGTCAGTTAAATGGATGTGTGAGGGAAGGGACCAGATAGAGCAAAGGCATTAGGTGGGATTATGCCTGGTGTGTCATGAGAGTACTGACATGGCCAGTGGGGCTGAAGTGGAGATGAGGAGAAGAGTAATAGGAGAAAAGGTCAAAGAGAAAGAGAGGGGGTCATGATCTACTAAGAACCTTCTAGACTTCTCCTCTAAGTAAGGTGGGAAATTCCCAGGGTATTAGGTAAATAAAAGACATAATGTGACATCCTTCCAGCTTAGTCACTCCTCCAGCTCCATACAAGCTCCATGACAGAGGCTTACAGATTCTGTGGTTGGAGTTAGGAGATCATTCTAGTTAGTGTGAGATGGGGAGAGGGGACTTTCAAGAAGAAAGTCAAATGAGCATGCAACTGTGCCACTAGAAGGGAGCCTGGGTCTTAGAAGACAGTGGCTGTCTACCTCCACCTCAGACAGCTGCTGGTGGAAGGAACATTCCCATCCCATAAAATGTTCTGGCTGTTCAAAGAAGGAGATTCTGAGGGATCTGAGTTTCATTATGGGGGATATCATCAGTTTAGATAATAGGATTGCATAGGCAGAAATGAGAGAAGGCGCATTCTGTGCACAGGAAAAAAATCTGAAATAAACATGAGATAGAAAAACATGGTAACAAGAAATTGAAAACAGGACAATAAGCAATGGTAACTAGTTCAAGTTCACTGGATTCTAGGATGTACAGGAGGAGGTGTGGGAAGGTGTTCAGATGCCACTTTGGATGCAAGAGGAGATGACTATAGCATTGTTATTCTATGTTAAAAAGATCAGGATATAAACTTGTTAGGACTCTAGAAAAGCATAACTTGGTAGGGTGAGAGGTTATGATGACTAAATGGAATTGAGAGCCTAATTCAGAAACTAATTGGGCTGTTATCAGATTTCAGATATGTGAGTCATCTCACACAACAAGATCACATGACCAAAAACATGAAAAAAACCCCAAAACAAAACACCCCAACAGATGATAGAATCCCATAGTAGATACAGATCTTAGAATGAGCAGAAAAGGGCACTATATATTTTTTTACATAAACAGAAATTTATTGAATTCATTGCATGAATGAGTTAAGAGTTGTCTCTGTAGTGTGAGAAGGCATATTTTACATTCTGAAAAGCAAAAATTAAAGAATTAAATTCTTTAATATTGGCCCCCTGACCTAAAGTCAATATTGGAAATATTGTCTAATGGAATATTAGGAAATATTGTCTAATGTCTTCAGAATATTTTTTTTTGTCTTCAGAATATTTTGGTGAAAGAAGCCTTGATAGGGTATTATGATATTTCAAAAGAGAAGCAATTATTTGATCACAATATTATATGAAACAATTAGCATCTGAAACTAACTATAACAATACTTGTCTTAAAATAACTTGGAATTATCCCTGTAGAAAAATTTGAACCCTGATGAGATGGATCATGACTTGCCCTCAGAATATGGAAGAGTTCGTGTGTTCTACTTTACATCCTTTTCTTTTAAGATTTATTTATTTATTTATTTATTTATTTATTTATTTATTTATTTATTTATTTATACAAGAACTGGGGTGTAGGCCAGAGCTGGGGGGGTGGGAGGTTGAGAAGATTCACCAGAGACAGAGTGGGAAGCAGAACAGACAGATTCACTGAAATACATTGCTGAGGGGAGCAGCAGGCAAGACAGATGAGGTCTGCTGAGCCATGTGGGTCAATCCCTGGTTGGGACTGAATTCATGCCACAGTGGCTGGCGATAGCTTGATAGCATTGAGACTTTAATCCCTGTGCCACCAGGCAGATCCTTTTTCTTTTTTTTAATTGAAATGTAATTGATATACAATGTTATTTTATTTATTTATTTATTTATTTATTTCCCTTTAAAATTTTATTAAAGTTTAATGGAACAATATTTTTCTGTTAACCCCAATACAAAAATACAGTTGACAGCTTGACAAAAATGGTTCCTTCTAGGACTTGGAAGGTTTGAGTTTCTCAGTTAACGGGGAAGCATGCTTCCAGCGAGGGCTGAGTCCAAGCACACAGCCATTACTGCAGATGCATGCGTGCAAAGAGGGAAGCCCAAGCAGTGGAGAAAGGAAGTTGCAGGGATTCAGGAAGAAATCCAAGATTATTTCCAGGAGAAAAAGTGAAGAAACAGGCTGGTTTCCTTGGTGGGGCTAGAATTACTGATTCACATTTGGGGTTTGTTGTTTTAAATACTAAGCTATTTCTACAAATTTAACAACGTAGAAAAGATGCTACTGATATCCTTTCACCACCAAAGTGAATATAGCAAGACGAAATGGAAAATGATTCAAATACTTAAGTATGAGGAGTAAATCTCCAAATGGCTCAAGTTTTGTGTCAAAAGGTATCTTTCTTTACATTCAAAGACAAATATACTTAGGTCAGGGGGCCAGTAGAAGGAAATCTGCAATACTCTCCTGGATCCAAAAACATAGAGGTCAGTTTTTGATTGCAGAACTTTTCCGCACTGAAAGAGCTCCTTCCTAAGTAGGCAGGAGCAAGGTTTCCTGGTTGATTTTATTATTCTGAACAATTTTTCAATATTCCCTCCCTTGTGGCTTTCCTTCCAGAATGCTAATTTTAATGTGAGAAGGAACACAATCAAGTTACAACTCATCTTGAAGATGTTTCTCTCTGAAGGCATCTTCCATCAACTTTTCCTGAGCTTCCTTCATCCCCTGAACAACTTGCTCAGCACTGACATAGAAATACTTATAGCTGGGGTTTCCATTCTCATTGATGATTTCAGTACGTACCTTGCCACTGGGATCCAAGAAAAGGATCCGAGGAATATAACCCCCATCAGAGCTGAAATCTTCATCCTTTGGCTCCTCTTCATCCTCAAGATTTATCATAACAAAATTATGGGAGAGTTCTGAAATTTCTGTAGATTCTGCAAATTTGAGCTTTAAAGCTTTGCAAGCACTACATCAGGACTTATGGATAATCACCATCAAGGGCAATCCACTGGCAGCTGCTTCTTTCTTCCTATCTTCTAATGTTCTCCAATGAATGTGCTCTCTAAAACCCTTTCCAGCCCATTATGTCCATCAGAGGAAGTGAGGAGGAGCAGGAAACCGAAGCCCAGCAAACAGGTGGCCTCGAGACGATGCCGCATCTCCATGGTGGTAGGTGCGCAGGGCCACCAGGCTGAGCAGAGATGCAGGGCTGGAGTCCTAGCAGAAGGTCCGTGCATTTCCCAAGTGTGGTTCAGTCCTTACAATGTTATTTTCGTTTCAGGTGTATAACAAAATGAAATGATTTGACATTTGTGCACATTATAAAATGATCATCACTTTACGTATATACCATCTTTTATTTGCAACTTTCCAATTTGTAATACATGCTGTTGATTAGAGTCTCCATGGTGCCCACTGCATCATCTAGGAGATATCATGTAGCTGGAAGTTTGTACCTCTTGATTCTCTTCACCCCAAAAATGGACTTCAAAACAAATAATTAACATTCTGGCAGTTGTCCGAGAAGGTGGAAAATCTCAACAGACAACCAGAATCTATAAATTAAAAAAATGGGGAAATTCTAGAACTGAAAAATAATAACATAATATGAATTGAAGTAGAGTTGACATACCTGAAGAGAGTAGAGCTCTGGAAGACAGTAAGAAGAAAATATCCAGACTAAAGCAAAATGTAAGATTTAGAAAAGAGTATAAGAGACAGAAAGGACATGGTGAAAAATTTTAATATATATGCATTTGGAATTCCAGAAAGAGAGAAAATGTGGCAGAAACAATATTTGGAGAAATAATAGCTAAGAGTTTTATAAAAGTGAAGACATCAAGCTATGGGGTAAGGAGGCACCATGAAGTTCAAGCAGGATAAAGAAAAAGAAAGCTATATACATAGACTCATCATAGTGAAATGTCCAGAAACAAAAGACAAAGAGAAATATCTTAAAATCTGCTGAAGATGGGGAAATATACATTCATTTCAAGCAGCCAGAAATAAGATAAACAGCTGGTTTCTCAGCAGAAATTATGGAATCCAGATGAATATGAAATAACTTTAAAAGTGTGAAAAGAAAGTAATTACTAATCTAGAATTCTATACCCATTGAAGATATCTTCAAAAGTGAAGGTGAAAGAAAGCATTTTGGGGGCAAATGAAAACAATTATTCATTAACACACCTACTTAATTCTTCAAACAGAGGGGAAAGGCACAGAGGTGAAAGAAGGGATGACTCTCTGTAAGCATATTGACTGTATGAAAGAATAAAACTACTAAGTCTAAGTTTCTCTTGCTAAGTTGTGCTTTTCTGGAATGTCAGTGGCTAGTTCTCTTAAGTTCCTGGGAGAATTGGGGAGGGGGATCTTTCTGGGTCAGCTGTGGTGACTGTCATTTCCTTGGGCTTCCCACTCAAGGTGTAAGGGGAACCCGGCTGGATGTAGGCACAACAGTTAGTTGTACTGACTGATTCCTGTGGGGCTGGAGAGTTCCTTCTATTTTCCTTCCCACTCACTGAATCACTACCTATCCTACCAGTGATGTGAAGTAGTCATCCTAAAAAAAAAAAAGTCTTTCCCTAGCCATGAAGTTCTTTCTTGATATTTCTATTTGTTCTCATTACTCCCCTTCTAATTACCCTGAGGAAGGTAAACATCAGTATATAGTTAAAGGTGTGCTCAGTTGTGTCTTGCTGGAGGCTCTTCTTCTGCCTTTAGATTGTAAGATCTTGGAGTGCAGAGGCCATATCTTGCTTGCCATTTTACCTACCAGTGAGCTGAGGCATACTAACAGTCAGAAGTTGTGAATACTCATTGATTCATTAATTACAGCTCATTCAATCTGCCACTGGCAGTGAAGTCAGGACCCAGCGTTTCCACCATGTGAATGACTGTAGAGCATCCAAGTTGCCTTGAATTTAGCAGAGTTGTAGAACTCAGTGGGGTCCAATCATGGCAATGTTTACACAGCATCAAGACCTCTGGATTGAAGTGTGGGCAATGAAGTCTGCTGAGTTATATTTGGATTATCAGACAACACAATTCCCAAGAACCACCTAGAGCAGTTGTTTAATGGAATTTGACTTTCTCATAGGATCTTCTGTCAAACTGATTTGTGAGTGGCATCACAGTCAAACCACTCCAGATGCTCTCCTCAGTCCCATCACTGTGGGCCCCACCTCAGAGCTCTGAGCCCTCCCTGTTGATTCACTACTGATTTTTAATCTAATTTTCTCAGTGCTGATATTCACGGAAGTCTAGATGCATCTGTGGGTAGAGAGGACACCCACAAGGGTACCCATGGTGAATATTAATGAGTGTTCCATAATGAGACTAGGACACCTGTGTGCCAGTGGGAGTGTGGAAGCTGAAAACAACTGTTAGGAGGAAGATGAAAGAATAAATGGCATTCCTGGCTTGGCAAGATGCAGGGAAGATTGCTGTGTGGGTCTTAAATGACCCAAGTAGATTTAGATCTCTCAGCTCGACAGAGGCCAGGAGGAAAGTAGTGCACTAAAGTGACTAGATTGAGTCATTTCTGGAATTTATTGAGGACCTTGCCTGTGTTCAGCTTTGTACTGAGGGGAGTTATGAGGGAGAGAAATATCTCCCATGTTGGCCTCAGTTGAGAAGGAAGGAAGAAAAGGCAAAGTAAGGGTATTTCTGGGCTCAAGATGCAACACAGAGTCCACGTACTTCTTTATCTCAAGTGTAATTCTATTTTTTGTTTCATATAAACTTAATTGGGGAGGAGGTTTTTAGCTCTTTTCCTTCTATGAATAGCCAAGCACAAAAATGGATCATATTTCACTGAATTGAATTAACCCCTAGTCACATACATGTGCGTGCGTGCGTGCATGCACGCGCACACACACACATTCTTTCAATTGAAATATGTTAAATCTGGTTGATCTAAATTTAAAAAAATTATAGAACACTGACAGAAATTCTTGCTGGAATTTTACTGGGAATTGTATTAAACCTGCACATCAATTTGAGAAGAATTAACATCTTTACTATGTTGAGTTTTCCAATCCATGAACTCAGTATATCTCTTCACTTAATTAGATCTTTGATTGCCTTTTCTAGTATTTTATAGCTTTTGGTGTGTAAGTCCTGTGTATTTTTTTGTTAGTTTTATACCCAAGTATTTCCTTTCTTTTTGTGTGATTATAAATGGTGTGTTTAAAGTTTCTACTTTTGTTTTGTGTTTATTGCTAGTGTATGGAAATACAGTTGATTTATATCTATAGCTTTCATACACTCTGACCTTGATGAACTCACTTGTTAGTTTCAGGAATTTTATTCCTGTGGATTCTGGAATTTTCTGCCCAGATAATTATGTCATCTGTAAAATATATATTTATGTCACCTTATTTTTTCTGAACTGTATGACTCTTATTTCCTTTTCTTCCCTTAGTGCACTGGCTCAAACTTCCATGTTATGTTGAGTATCTTTGGTGAGTGTGGACAGCCTTCTTTGCTCCTGATCTCAGAGAGAAGACATTCCATCTTTCACTGTAAAGAATGATGCTAGCTGAATCATTTTTGGGGTACATGTCCTTTATCACATTGAGGACATTCCTCCTCTTTTCCTAGTATTCTGAAATTTTTAATGCATTATACTTCTGTTTGGGGAAAATCAGTATCTTCTTGACATTAAGCCTTCCTATTCTTTTTTAAAAAAGATTTATTTATTTATGCATACAATAGCTGGGGTATAGGCCAGGGGAGTGTGTGGGTGTGGGGGTGTTAGAGGATTTGCCAGAGACAGAGTGGGGAGCAGAACAGGTAGATTAACTAAAATATACTGCAGAGGGAAGCAGCAGGCGAGACAGGAGAGGTCTGCTGAGCCATGTGGGTTAGCTCTTTGACTGCAGTAGGTTGGTCTGTCGAACTAGTGCTGCAGTGGCTACTGATAGCTTCATAGTGCTGAGACTTAACCCCTTGTGTGACCAGAGAGGCCCAAGTCTCCCTATTTTTTTTTTAGATTTATTTTTATTTATGCATACAAGCTGGGGTGTAGGCCAAAGGTGTGGGGGTGTGTGTGAGAGGATTCACTAGAGACAGAGTGGGGAGCAGAATAGGTGGGTCTACTGAAATACACTGCTGAGGGGAGCAGTGGGTGACAGGAGAGGTCTGTTGCGCCATGTGGGAAGCTCCCGGGCTGAGGATTGAACTCGTGCTGCAGTGGCTGCGGATAACCTCATAGTGCTACAACTTAACCTAACCTGTTACGCCACCAGGGAGGCCCTCTCCCTATTCTTGAAGGTGGAATGTTTTTCAATTTAAGGTCATTCTTAAGGACATTAGTGTTTTATAATTTATAAAACTTTTGTGCAACTATTGGATTTGTTCTTGGATACTAATTATAGTTTTACTTGCTATTGTAAACTATATTTAAAAAAATAAATCTTTTAACTGTGGTGGTACTGTCTGGGATTATGTCATTTTACATACTGATTTTAACCTTGCTAAATTCTCTTATTAATTTGAGTTATTTAAAATAATTATTTAAAATTATTTCTTAAAAATGATCTTGGGCCTTCTATATGGACATTGTATTATTTGTGAATAATTATAGCTTTATACTTGTAAAATGCTTGATAGAGACAGTGAAAGTGATATTCTTGTTCCTGATTTTAAAATACTTGCATTTCACCATAAGTATAATGTTTGATAAGGTTTTTGGTGGCTATGAGGAAGATACCTCCTAATTCTAGTTTGATAAGATTTTTAAATTCCCTAATGCTTTTTTAATCAAGGGACTTTCTGTAGCTATTGAGTTGGTTATGTAGTTTTACTACCTTTTTTTCTCAATATGATTTATTATTTTGGTAGATACTCACTATTGAACTTTCCTTGCCTTTGTGAAATAAATCTTAGGCAGTCATGATATACTATGATGTTAAAACATTATTTGATTCAGTTTGTTAACCTTTTTATATCTCTTTTCATGAATGAGTTTGCCCTGAAATGTTTCTCTTTTCTGTTATCCTCAACTGATTTGATTTTGGAATCAAAGTTTTAGAAAACCCCTAATTTGAGTTTTATTCCTTTTCTCTTATTTGAAACAATTTGAGCAAGAGTGAAATGATTTATTTCTTGAGGGTTTGGTAGAAGATGCTTATAAAACAATCTCATCCCAAGATTCACCCATTCCCAAAATGAGTTTTAACCATCAATTAATTAACAATTAGTGTATATTCTAGTTTCTTTGAGTCATACTCTAAATTTTGCTAGAATACTGTCCATTTTATTTAGGTTGTCAATTTTATGGCTACAAAGTTTCCATCAGCAGGCCTATGATTATGAATTTTTAAGATGCTTTTTGGGGCCTCCTTGATGGTGCAAGGGGTTAAGTCTCAGCACTATGAAGCTATCAGCAGCCACTGCATCAGTTTGATCCCCAGCCAGGGAGCTTCCCACATGGCACAGCAGACCTCTCCTGCCTCGCCCGCTGCTCCCCTCAGCAGTGTATTTCGGTCAATCTGCCTGTTCTGCTCCCCACTCTATCTCTGGTGAATCCTCTCATCCCCCCATACCTCTGACCTACACCCCTACAGCTCTTGTATGTATAAATAAATAAATAAATCTTAGAAAAAGATGCTCTTTGGCTCCCCTGAGTCCAGAACCAGAAAGGGGGCTCATTTGCCACCTCCCTCTGGTGGTGCACAGATTTTTTTCTAGCCCACTCTAGCAGAACCCTCCAAATGTCATGGTGTTTCAGATGGGATACCCCATTTCATCTAGGCCCACAGCTTTGCCTCCTGTCCCTACCTGGCTATTTAATCCTAAGCCTCTTTATTTTTCTCTTTACTCAGACCAGCACGGGCTCTGAGGCAACCCTAGCCCCAGCAGCCACCACCAGCCGCCACCAGCCTCCACCAACCACCACCAGCCTCTCTGGTTTCCTGCTTCCTCTTCCTCTTTATTTTTCCCTCTTTACCTCTAGAGATTGTCCTTGTTTCCATATGAGATCAGCTAAGTGTGTGAAGGATGTTAGCTTTATTTTACCCAGCATTCCTAAGCATTTGGTTAATAGGAGTTTTCTCAGCTATTTCATCTGCCACATTGCTGGAATTTGATGTCAATTCATTAATTTTTAGGAAGCACCTACGTGGCCCCCAATATCTGATTTGTATACTTTCTTAAAATAAATTTTGACTGGCGATTGTGAAGATTGGAAATAGTGAAGGCAAGGGCTTTACCATATTTATCTTTACGTCTCTCATGCCTAGATATAAAGTACCAATAATTGTTTAAAAAAAAATGAAGAAATAGGTTTATCTAGAGGAGATCATGTGCTATCCTCTCAAGACTGTGCTCACTTCTAAATGATAAATAAAGTGCCTCCGCCAACCTAACAATTGTGTTCCAGTACATATCTGATTAGAGTGTCTTTGTCTTTGTCCAGAAAGTTTCTTCCTTCTGTCTTTGTGAGTGTTAAGACTTTCCCTACATGCAAAGTAACGCTGGCATCTGGGATGGAAATCAGGTGACTGGTGAGGTTGTTTTCCTCCATTCTGGTGACTTCTGTCTTGGCCCAGGTCTGCATGCAGACATTTTTTATTTTAAAGAGAGCTACAGGTTTTTTTTGTTTTTCTTTTAAAGATTTATTTATTTATGCATACAAGCTGGGGTACAGGCCAGAGGTGTGGGGCAGTGAGGAGTTCACCAGAGACAGAGTGGGGCGCAGCACAGGCAGATCGACAGAAACACACTGCTGAGGAGAGCAGCAGGCGAGGCAGGAGAAGTCTGCCACACCGCCATGTGGGAGTCATCCCAGCCATGTGGGAATCATCCCAGCCGGGCATCGAACTCGCGTTACCGCTGCTGCCGACAGCTCCACAGCGCAGTGCTTAACCTCTGCGCCACCAGGGAGGCCCTGCATGCAGACATTTTTATTGCACAGTTGTTTGTAGACTGCATACCTTTCAGTGCATCAAGCACTGGTTGCTATGTCCCATCCCCCTCCCTATAGTGTGCCCACAGGCAGGAACGCCCCCGCAGGGTCTATTAGAAGTACTTGGACCTTTGGGGAAAGGATCACAGTGTTTTGGGGAGTTTGTGTGCCCAAAAGGAAGACATTGCTGGGAAAGGTAGGCTTTGGAAAATGGGCACTGAGGTAGCCTGATGCAGTGCTCCTGGAGGGTGCCCACTCTGGCCAAGCAGAGTTCGACTTCATCCTAGAGCTTGCAAGACTGAGGCTCAGCCAGACCTCACTGATTAATTGCCAACCAGTGTGGGTGTTCATCAGAGATTTCCCAGGCAGCAAGAGTGGAGATTTGAGAGAAAACAGAGCCAGCTGCTTGCTGCCAGACACAATCCCCTACTCACCTTCCTCTCCAGGATGCTTTGAAGATGTTCAGGGAGCGTCTGGATGAGATGGTGTTGACCATTCCCTGTTGATTTGGGCAAATAAGAAGCAGCAAGTGGAAGATGGTGAGGGGAGAGGAGGGGCTGAGGAAGGGCAGTGAGCCCCAGCAACTGTAATCTATGAGTCAAGCCGAATTGGTGTAATTCGCTCTATGGAGTGATGTGGGAAGGGGGTATGGGGACACTACCTCTCACTGAGAGACAGGCGGGTTCCTGGGAGCTGTGGTTTAGATTGTCTGTTTATGTGCACTGGGGGCTTCAGAGGGGAGTTTAAACCAACGCAGACAGATGTGGCATTGACTGTCAGACAGGAAGAGACCACAGCCCTGATCACCTAGTTTCTAAATAGATAGGCAGGCCGGCCAAGAATGCGCCTTATACTGCAAACATGAGCTGCAACTCCAGAGAGCATCAGTCAGACACCAAACTATGTACTCCTGCCTGGCCAAGTTCTGTCGGGGATCTATGTGCTTATGTAACCCACAAATAAGCACAATTGGTTGTGGTGATGGGGATTCTGAGGCCCTAGCTCCTCTGTAGAGCTTCAGGTTCTAGAAAGTTAAGTCAGGCTGCAGGTGGTGAAAGGTTTGGCTGCAGGTTCCCTGGTACCCAAACCTGAGCTCGCCTGCCCACACCCCCTTCCCTTGGCCCACCCTGGTTCCTGATTCATTTCCTTAGGGAGGGCGTAAGAGAAAAGGAATTGCAGGAAGTCCTGGGTCCATTTCACTGCACCAGCCCTCCTGGGGGTGCTGAGAGTTCAGGAGGCACAGAGAACCTTCTTAAAGGAAAGACCAGGAGCCCAGAGCCTGGCACATGATTGTTGGGATTTCAGGTGTCAGGCTTGTACATCTGCCTACGTCACTGCCTCCCCCGGTGCTGTGGTTCAGTGGCATCTTCGGTCTCAGGCTAGATTGCGGTTGCTTGGACAGAGGCAGAGAAGGGAGTGTTGCTTCCCCTTGTGGCGGAAGTTAGTCAGTATTCAGGAGACATGGTGCTCTCATCTCAAGGGTGCTGACAATTTTCTCTGAGACCCTTTCTTCTCCGTGTTGCTCTTCCACTTGCTGAGAATCACTTGAGCAAGTATCCCCAGCCTTGTCCTCTTCTTTCTCCTCAACACCCCATATCTGCACCCCAGGATTTCCTTGCTTACTGTTATTTGCCCTTTTATTTAAAAAAAAGATTTACTTATTTATGCATATAAGCTGGGGTGTAGGCCAGAGGTGTGGGGAGTGAGAAGATTCACCAGAGACAGAGTGGGTAGCAGAACCGGCAGCTCGAGCAGTGGGTGAGGCAGGAGAGGTCTGCTGTGCCATGTGGGAAGCTCCCTGGCTGGGGATTGAACTCGTGCTTCAGTGGCTCTGGATAGCTTCATAATGCTGCGACTTAACCTGTTGCGCCACTAGGGAGGCCCATTATTTGCCCTTTGTCGGAGATGGTTGTGTGTCTGAGGCCTGGAGCGTGTGCTCTGGACAGAACGTTCCCTGCTGGTCCCTGATGCAGGAGCACTTGTCCCAGGCCTGTTCTACCCATTAGGGGGATTCAGTGTTGGGCCCTGGGTCCTCCCCATTTGCCTGGCCATCTGCAAGTGATGTCTGTGCCTGGACAACCCCTGAGATATGACACCCTTCCTCTAGGGTTCCATTGGCTGCTGAATTGAGAACTGACTGTAGGGGTAAGGGTAGAAGAAAGAGACCAGATGGGAGTCCACCGTACTGACCCGGTGGGAGAAGGTGGTGATTCTCGCTGCAGAATTGTTGTGGTGGAATGGGGAGAGGTGGCCGGGGCCTGATTCTGTCCTGGAGGTAACGCCGGGGGGTTCACTGGCAACTAGAATGGAAGGGGGTGAGAAAAAGAGATTAGCCCCGTGTGGCTTCCAGGTTTTAGACCTAGGAAACTGGAAAATTGTGTCATTATGAACTGAGGTGGGGAATTTTTGTGGGGAGGCAATTTGGGGAGGAGCCAACTAGGAGTTCAGTTTTGAACACGCGGGGTTGGAGATTCTATGGGCACACACTAGTGGGGCTGCTGAGTAGACATCTGCGTCTGCAGAGTGTCTGCTCCTCGAGTTGACACTTGGATATCAGTCTAAGTGCAGGATAAAAATGTAGGTGTGGGGCTGTGAGTGAGGAGAGATGGAGAAGAGGAGCAGGAAGGAGCGTGTAACAAGGTAGTTTCCAGAAAAAGGGGAGGATCCAGGGAAGGCTGTTGCTGAGCAGAGAGAAGACCGGAAAGAAGGAACGAAGGAGATCAAGAAGACCTGGAGGAGGCACGCGGAGCAGAGACATGTGAAGCTGAGGCTTGCTTCTCAGCCATGGGCTCGTACCAGGGGCATGGGGAACTGGAAGGAGACACTTAAACAGACGTGGGGGAGAGACCCGCGGGGAGGCTGGCAATGGCAGCCTTTATCTTGGTTTTGGTTTTGCTCTTTTCCTTCCAAACTTGCCTGGCTCCTTCTGCCGCTTTCCTATGGGTCCCCACCAGAAGGTGATTTAGACCTGTGGCAAGCTCTTGGGCCTCAGCAGTCCTGCTTTGGGCCAACCCTGTTTGGCTGGCATTAACACATGAGGGGATGGGTAACTTTGGGTGTTTCATGTGGAAATCATTTTATCTATATTCTTTCCCTTTTCTTTATTGCACACTAATTGTATTAAAGTTCTTATACACTAGTGTATGTTTTGTCTCTATGTGGTAGATGGCAGAACCTATTTAGAGTAGACAAATTTGGGGGTCTCAGGGTGAGGTAGCCCTCATTCTGTCTTGTAACAAGAGGTCCAAGGTCCTATCTCTGGGACACTCTAACCATAAGAGGTTGGGAGACAGGATTGTGTTCATTTCTGTGCTTGGGTTTTTTTTTCTGTCTCCTGCTGAAACATTAGCTCAGAAAGGGCAGGGCATTTTCTGTCTGTGGCCCAACTCTCGCTCCTCCGTACAGATCTGTAGGATGAATGAATGCCAAGCTTTATACCACCTGTGACCTCTGATGATAAGGCGGGGGGGTTGTTGACAAGCTTTTCCACTTGGGTATCACTGGCTCAAGCCAAGTCAGTCTGTGGTCACAGGTCAGCGTGGGTGACCTGTGGGGAGAAATCTGGCGTCCCTTGCTACCATCTTCCTACATCTCTCTACATCACTGTACATTGAAGCTGCTTCTTGGGGGAGTGGATGGGGAGGGCGCGACTGCTCAGTGGAGCCAGGGCCCCTGCAGGGTGACTACAGAGCCCCAGTGTGGGAAAACAAGGCTCACACGTCTCCTGTGGGGTGGCCCTGGGGGACGGGACTCGGCTCCTCCGAGCGCCCCTTCCTGCTGTGAGTCTCTGTGTGATGAGGGCACAGGAAGCCCTATAATCCTGTTATCCTGTCCTTTCCTGCCCAGGAGTTTAAAATCCAATTCCCCAGAACATCCGCCAACATAAAGGATGCAGATGTCAGAGGAAATGCCGGAGGGGCTTGGGTGTCTTCACCAGCTCCCTGCGGAGCCCAGCTCCAAAGAACACATCAGTGAACCTGAGATGGGCTGAGCTCGGCCTCAGATCTTCCCATCCCCATAGTCTGCTCATCTTTTCTGGGGCTTACTGTTGTGTCCCCAGCAGCCCCAGGTGAACCCCACTCTTGCCCACCATCCCTTTAATTCTGCACTGTCTGGGGTCAGATTCCCAGCCTAAGAGTGAGCACCAACTGTTCCCAGGGAATGTTTTTTAAAGATTTATTTATTTATGCATACAAGAATTGGGGTGTAGGCCAGAGGTGTGGGGGTGGTGAGAGGATTCACCAGAGACAGTGGGGAGCAGAACAGGCAGATTGACTGAAATACACTGCTGAGGGGAGCAACTGGCAAGGCAGGAGAGGTCTGCTGCGCCATGTGGGAAACTCCTGGCCGGGGATGGAACTCTTGTGCTAAAGTGGCTGCTGATAGCTTCATAGGCTGAGACTTACCACTTGCACCACCAGGGAGGGTGCTCAGGGAATTTCTTAAGATCAATGTTTGGCTTTCTTGGCCGCCTTGGCTCCGCCTGTTCCCGGCAGACTTCCTTCCTTGGTGTGATTTCACCTGCAGTCTTCCAGGTGAGGTGCACTGGGCTTGGCTCCAGCGTATTGACAGCTGACCCTGTGCCCACGGGCAGGTCTGTCTCCGGCGGGTCTGTCTGGAGCCGCTTCCTGCGGTTGCAGCCTGGTCTGTCTGTGCCTAACTCTCTTGGTGGAAGTTATTGACAGCATGCTTTCAGACAGGCCATTTAAAATGCAACAAGAGCCTGCAGGCTTAAGGATTTATAGCACACACACTTGTAAGAATAATAAAGTAATTAAGGGGGAGGGCTGATGGGGTAGATACATAAAATCACCCACAATTCTCTGACCTAGAGATAACCACTATGAACACTTGGGTTTGCTTCCTTCCAAGTTTTGGCCATGCATATTTATAAAAGGTGGTTCACACTGTTGATTCCAGTTTTTACCCAGTTTGCTTCTGGGTGGGTATGGAGGGTGCGTAGGCAGCGTCATGCTGAAGTCTTGCTCAGGGGACCTTAGCACCTGCTGCCCAAAGCAGCCCAACCTCAGGCTCTGCCGCTCACGAAGTCTTAATTTTCTTTGTATTTTATCAACTTGTATTTTATCAAAGTCTAAATTTTCTTTGTATTTGATCCATCCTGACTACCTGCTGCATTCAGCACCCCTAAGCGCCTGCCTCTGTCCCCCGGTTTATTCTTAGCACAGCAGGAGCATCTCCAACCTGACTTTGAGCCAGAGGGCCTCCTGCACCCCACGTTCCAGGGAGCAGATGGGGTACCCCCTTCCCTGTCTCACAGACCCCCGCCCCTCTTTGATCTGCTTTTCCTTTTGGAATTCAGAGCACTTTTCTGCTTTTCTCCTTTGCACAAAGGGCCAGAGGCTGTTTATTTACTCTGCCAGCCCCAGAGAAGGCAGGCTTGGACGGCTGGCCACTTTGCACTCATGACCAGGAAAGGGGCCCCCAGACCAGCAATCGCACACAAGGGCACAGGGAGGAAGGGCTTTCTTTGCCAACTCAGGGTCCCTCAACAGCAGTGACCTGAACACTTGAAGCTGCAAGGGGAAGTCTGCACCACGATTTGGGCCCACACTGGACTCTGGCACCATGAGCGTGGAACACAACCTACCCCCGGCCCCACCACTGAGGGAGCTGGCTGTGTCCTGTCCGCTTCTCTCCCTTCACACCAGTGACTCGGTGTGAAAAGGCTTTGTCTGCTCTGTCACCCCAGGTCCTTCCCACGGTGTACACCCCACTCAATTCCCCCCTGCTCACAACTCTTCAGCTCCCTGACCCGTTGCTTCAGCCATCAGCAACACCGTCCCCATCAGCACCAGCCCTGAAGCCGGACAACCAGGGTCCAGGCTTCTTTCTGGCTCTCTTCCCGCCACAATCTTCCCACAGAGGACAGAACATTCTAGACCATGTGCCATGTATCTGAGATGCCAGAACCCCCCACCCCTGCGATGACAGGTTTCCTTCTAGGTCCTGAGTGTGTCTCTCCCCCGGGGGTGGCAGCTGCTGTCCTGGGACCAAGGGCGGCCCTTGGGTGGGATGAGCTTGAATGAGTGAACAACCTTATCTCCACACAAGCAGGAGACCCCTCAGGCTGTGGGAGAGACAGGGGAGAAGTGGGGCTGCTGGGTAGGGGGTCTTCCTGAGTGCTCCTCATGATCCTCTTGTCCTGGAGTCTGCATGTGGGGATGGAGGGCGCTGGTCTCCACTGATTACAGCACTTGCTCCTTCAGGTCTTGCTTTATCCTCTGGGCAGCAAGAATCCCAGGGCAAGGATCAGACCATGTTCCATCTTGTCAAGAGGCTCCAAACTGCACTGAGAAACTCGCTGTGTCCACCCAGTGAGAACTTCCCCCAAGTGGGCACCAGCTGTTCTCACAACCCTTTCCTTGGAACATTTATCCACAGACCTGCCCCTCTGCACCCAGCCCGGGGGTCCCTACCCAGCCTGGGGTCACGCAAGTTGCCCTGCAGTCCCTGGCCCTGGTGTAGCAGGTCGTCCTTGCTCTGGCTCTGGAGGGAGCCTCTGGACAGCTGCTCCCAGAGGCAGGGCTGTTCCTTGTGGAATGGGGAGCACTTCTGGGCTTGCTGGGGGCGCAGCAATTCTGGATGAGGGAAGGCACAGGGCGTGGCTCTTTCTAGACAGGAGAGCAGGCGGTGTAGACTGCACCAGGAGGCGAGTGAGAGCTTTAGGGGATGTTTTTTGAAATATTTTATTTATTTTCGTATAGAAGAGCTGGGGTGTAGGCTAGAGGTGTTGGGGGTTGGCGGTGAGAAGATTCACCAGAGACAGAGTGGAGGCAGAACAGGCGGATCTACTGAAATACACTGCTGAGGGGAGCAGCGTGCGAGGCAGAAGAGGTCTGCTGTGCCATGTGGGACACTCCCTGGCAGAGGGAACTCAGGCCATTATGACAGTGTTGAGACTTAATCCCTAGGCCACCAGGGAGGCTCGTCAAGCTTTAGGGGATATTAAATGTGCTGTGAGAGGCAGATCTTAACAGCAAAACTGCCTTGGGCAAATTCTGTTGTGAATTGCTGCAAAGCAGTACTGCAGAAACTCAGATGGCACCCTGGGGTCCCTGTGGGAAGGAAGCTCGAGAAGGAATGTCCTAGAGGTGACTGTGGGGCAGGGAGGCTGGGCCTGGGGGCTGGAGGCCACACCTCTGCCTCCAGGAGTGCAAGGCTCCCTGCTATACTCCAGATGCCAGAGGCCCCAGATGCCAGAGGCCCCATGCTCTGGTTGGACGTCAGGCCTTGGAGTTGGCCTGTGAGCAGGGACTGGCATAGCACAGAAGAAGAAACCCTTTCTGAACCCTTCCGGGCTTTGGCCCCACAGATGCTGGTGGCTGTATGTCCCAAGACACAGAAGACAGAACTGCTGGGATTTAAAGCCTTTGAACTCTGCAGCCAGGTCCCCGGGCTTGTTGGCAGCCACTGCGCTCCTTCCACTCTTTCTCTTAATCTAATGCTCAGGACAAAATTAAACTTAATTAGGAGGATTATATGTCTTATAAATTTAATATTTAATATTCAAGCAGTGACTTTTCCCCTTCAGCATATTTATTAAAGATGTCCTCGGAGGAATGTTAATGAGTCATGACGTCATAAATATTTAGAACGAAGTAGTTTAAGAGGGAAGAGGGAGAGAGAAAACCAGATCGTTAAGAACCCAGAGGGAATTTTCCTCTTGGATTGGGGTTGATTGTGAAGGCTTCTTGGGTAGAAATAAGATTCCAAGATTCAGAGCTGTGTTCTGGTCCAAAGTAGAGCTGGGTGTGCCGTGTGCTCGGGTGGAGCCAGGCTGCTTTGGAATTTGAGTGCACGCTGCACCTTCAGGGCGCCTGGGCACATTTGAATGAGTAATGGAAGAAAATGCCCCTTTCCTGTCTTCACTGCATGTTTGGAAGTAGCATCGCTAGATTCAGCCTTTGCATCGCTGACCTTAATGGTGAGCCTTCATCCAGATGCTTACTATTTTATATTTGAGATAACATGGAGGGGGCAGCCACCAGGCAGAGAGAGCAAGTGGAGGGAGACTCCCGCAACTTCGCAGGAGCCCAGAAGCTCATCTCCAGAGCTTGGGAAGAACGTCCATTGCTATACTCCCAACGCACTTATTTCTCCGGGCCTGAATTCTGGCCAACTTGCCCTCTCTCCTGATGGATCTGGCATATTGAGTCTTCTGAACTGAGCGGGAAACTAAGAGACCAGATTGGGTCTCTCTTCCATCCCTTAATGACAGCTCAGGCTTTCAGGCCCCTCTGAGGAGTTTAAAGGCGGCCTGGTCTAGTACAGTGCTCAATTCCCATCTCCCCTCCGAGTCATGTTGCTGCAGAGGTGCTGGGCATGTCAGCAAATAAAACATGAGATGTTTCTCACATCTGCTTATTTTTCCTCTAGTCCTGCCGCTAGGCCAGTGTAAGTGACTAACGTCTCTCCCCCAGACTAAGTTAAGGCAAACAGGAGCAGAAAAATGCAGCCTTTTAATTGGTCTCCCTGACTCCAGGCATGGCCCCCAACTCCCCCCAGCTGAGGGTTGTTTGTGACTGGGTTATATAGCTCCTGTGGGTCACTTCTTACTTAGGGTGCTCTGGAGCGTGCTCCAGGCTGTCTGTGTCCGGGAGGAACAGGTGGGGGGTGGGATAATCCTGGTCCAAGCAGGGGCAGACCCAACCCCCTCCTCCAGGTGGTGCTGAACTAGATTTGGTGGCATCTTCTGGCAGATACTTCCAATGTCCTCAATCGATTCTGTTAGCACCCATTCTATTAACTCATATTTGGGGGACTTATCTTCCTCCTCATTCATAGGGAAGGGAGGAAAAATCTACCACCCCTCTCCTGTGATCCTAAAATTTTATTTCTAAAAATTATCTTGCCTTCTCTTTCTCTCTCTCTCTCTTATATAAACTGGGTTTGGGTATGGAAGTGTTATAGTCATTGGGAACAGGGCCTTCTCATAAATTTCTGGAAACTTCTGTAAGAATGTTGGGAGTATTTCATGCCTATTATTTTCAGATTTGAGGCCTTAGCTGTGTCCTGCAAGCCGAGGCACCTGGAGAGGTGTCATTTAGCA
The DNA here is from genome assembly GCA_004024925.1 of Scalopus aquaticus. Lineage (NCBI taxonomy): Eukaryota > Metazoa > Chordata > Mammalia > Eulipotyphla > Talpidae > Scalopus > Scalopus aquaticus. The sequence goes on along the minus strand of PVIJ01001028.1, from coordinate 131,004 downwards.
AAGCTACGTTCACTTTCCGTTTATTATTATTATTTATGTCTTTTACATTATTGTGTATTCCCCGTAGGTTACATGAACTGTCACCATAGTCCTTTGTGCTCTTTCCTCCCCTGTTTTGAGCCCTTATCATTCCCCTCCCTCACTAAATGTCTCTCTCTCATTTGGTTCCCCTATATTCCTGCAATAAGTGAAACCATTAGATATTTTTCTCTTTCTTTCTGGCTTATTTTGCTTAGCATGATCCCCTCTAGTTCCATCCATGTTGCTGCGAATACCAGTGAGATGGCACACATTAAAAAATACGTTCACTTTCTATAATTGAAACACATACACATGCAGAAGTTAATCTCCCATCTTTACAACATTCAATCACTTACTCAACACTGAATTCCTTGGCTTCTTTGTCCTGCAGAAGATTAGTGTTACAGGTAAAGAAGTATTTATTTATTTGTTTTTCTTACATTATTGTTCTCCCTATAGTTCAAGGTACAGAAGTAAAAAGAGACAACCATCCCTCCACCAGGGAGTGTATAGTCAGGGAGGGAGTAGATCAGCTAATACAAGTGATAAGTCTGACAAAAAGGGAAGGATAAATCATGGGGAAAATGCAGAGGCACCCAGTTTAGTGGTAAGGGATGTCAGGTGTTTAAAAAAAAAGTAACTGAGTAAATTTGAAGATCTAATTGGCTTGATTAAATAATTCATGAATCAGGCAGCATCTCATCTGGCAAGCAGAGAGACAGAATGGCAGGACAAGAATGTCATCAGAAAGACAGAAGTGAAGTTCATTGGAGGAGAGTTCAGTAGATGATGCATTCTCATTGGTTGAGCTGTGGCATTTCCATTGGCTAGACTTGTTGGTAGGTCAGAAAGGAATCATTTTTCTTCCTGTTGGAGTAGTAAAATAGTTGTACTTCCTATTTTGGTTCATTGAGGAAGAGTGGTAGAACACGAGAACTCCCTCTGTGGGTATTGCAAAATTCACCAGCTGAGTCATCCCCATGGGTTGCTTGGTTTTAAGGGAACAGCATATGCAAAGGCTCAGAGGGCATAGGAAGGTGCATTTGGGGAATTATAGGAGGATCAGGGTGATTGGATGGCAGAGAGCAGGGCAAGGATGAGGGGCAAGGGATGAAGGGATAGCTGAGGCTAGAGAGGAAGCCAGAGCCTGGTCATGAAGTGGCCCTAGAAGGGCACTTTATATGGAGGTCAGTTGGTGGTTTCTGGATAGTGTCCAGATTATATGTCCATTATAATCTGTTTCTCATTTACAAAACAGTCCTTTATTGTGAATGGAGAATGAATTGTAAGGACCATTTCTGGAGTTAGGAGGGGCCAGTTAGGAGGCTGCACCCACAGTTTTTCTGGTTCTAGCCTAGGACAGAGGAGAGAAATTGGTGACCTGGATGGGGCTAGAGGAAGACAGGACTAGAGAAATGTAAGCAGATCCGAGAAGGGTCTTATTTCTTGTTCTTATTTCATTATTGCACACACTGATTTTTTTATTGTAGTTAGAGAAGTCTCCGAGAGGGCAAGCTCCTCTCCATCTGTGCTCTCTCATCTCCCATCTCTGTCGTAGGCCCACAAGATTTAAAAGCATAGACCCTAACCCCTTAGCTCCAGGGTCAAGGCCTGTGTGATTGCAAAATGAGTTGCCATGGCAACCCAGCACACAGTTGGTTGGGTTTGGCCTGGCACGTTGGCGGTGATAGAGGCAAAAATGTTGTGATCAAAGGTGTTTCGATGGCGCTCCCACCCACCCCAACACAGAGCCGAGGAAAAGTGAGTTGTGCTCATATCCCTGACCACATTTACTTATCTGGCTGAATAAGGAAGCCGGATCTTTCTGGACGAAGGCAGGTCTGACTAAGTGGGAGCTTTGGGGCAGGGTTATGGTAACCATGGAAACCAGAAGTGTCGGGACCCTGTGGAGAATGGGTCCCAGCCAGGTCTGTGGGATACACATGGCGGCCTCTGATCTGTGAGCTGATGGGCAAGGACTGTGTGAAAATGTCGAGGGATGGGCGGGAGGCAGGTCACGGGCAGATGTGCTACTGTCAGTGGACAGCAGGGGCCAGGAGTTTATAGAGTGGGCACTGGTGTTGCCCACCAGCTTGGCGTCGCGACATGCGGGATCACGGCTCGGTGAGGTCTTCCCGTGTCAGCTGCTTGCTCTGCAGCAGTGAACTTCAAGGGGAGAGTCTGGGAAAATCTCTCTTGCCTGCCTCTCCCCTCCAGATCTCCTTTCATTCTTCTTCACCGCCCTGTTGGGCGCCAAGAGTCCTACTGCTTTTGGGTTTCCAGCATATTTCTGGGGTTCCGCCTGTGATCGTCCTCCTCTTATCTTCCCGCTGCTCATGAGGTCTCCCAGGGCTTTGCTGACATCCTGGTGAGAAGAATCCCAAACAATATTTCATAATCTGAGCAAAAACAACTTGATAGGAACACTCAAAGGCGTATAACTGCCCTCTGTTCACAGGGAGCCCATCTCTTTCCTCATTTTCCTTTTTTGGCCACCTGAAGGATAGACGAGCAGGCAGTGGCTGAACATCTACTGCTACCTCTAGGGATCATTTGTTGCCAGCATGTACCAGGCACTTGAAATCATTTTCTAGTGTCAGCATCACATATTTCAACCACCCATGAGATAGACATAATGTGATCCCATGGGACAAATGAAGAGAAAGTGCCCAAAGCATTAAGAGCACTCATCCAAGACCACCCCTGGTCCGTGGGGGTGTGCGCTAAGCCCCACAGCCTGAACCTTCACTCATCTGGCCACATCAGCAGCATTTGGCTCTGCTGGCCACAGCCTCCTTGCTGGAACACTTCACTGGACTCCTGGATGCCCCTTACTTCTCTGGCTGTTTCTTTTCAGATGCTTGTCGGTTCCTCCTCATCTCTGGGTCTCTCGCCCTTGAAGCCTCAGTTTTGTTCTCTCTCTCTGTGCTTGCCCTCTTGCTGACTTCACTGGTTCTCATGGTGCCATTTCTACACTGACCACTCCCAACAGGTGTAAGTTTTTATCCACCTGACTCTTTGACACCTCCACCTAGATATCTGATAGGCATCCCAAAGTTAACATCCAAATTTGAACTCATCTCGTACAAACCAGCTCCTCCTGCAATTTCTTCATGGCAAAAACTGGCAAGCCCACCTTTCCATCACTTAGGCCAAAAACCACTGTCTTGTCATTCTCCAATTCCAGTCTGCAGGTGTACCTTCAAAAATATATCCAGATTCTGAACACCTCCCACCCTTTCCTCCCCTTACCCTGGTTCGTCATTGGCACCGTCATTGCCTGCAGCTTTCCCTCCTTCCCCCACAGCTGTTTTTTCCAACACAGTAACCCAGTCATATTTAACTCCAGTCATTTCTCTGCTCAGAAACTTCCAGTGGGTCCAAATGAGTCAGACAGAAGCCAACACCGTATGATGGAGCAAGGTACCCTTTGACTTGAGAAATAGCTGTTCTAGCCCTAGGGGCTGGTGGAGCTGGGGGATCTTCTTGAAGCAGGCCAGGGAGAATCTTACAATGCAGAACATTTTAGATTCAGAAAAGGAGATCTGGAAAAGGGGAAGAGTAACAGCGGCCACTTGGACGTTCAAAGCACCGCTCCCCAGCGGGATCTTTTCCATTTTTCCTCCACTGCTCCTTCCACGCTTTGTTGTTTCAATGGCCATCGTCATCTCCCGTAGGGTGGACCAAGCTTTCCACTTTGGAAAGGAAGCTCTGCCCAAGCCTCTGACTTGGCACGACTTCCTGAAGTCCAAGTGGAGCCCAGCTCATAAACCCAAGGCCAGAGCTGCTAGCAGCGTCCATATGAGACCTGTGTCTTTGGCTTCAGCTGGAGGATCTCTCCCTGGGTACCTGGTGACAAGCTGTTAACAGCTTCCCCAGGGAGATGCAAGTTTTTAGCTGCTTCACCTTCAAAGACTTTTCTCATCAGTTCAGCTTTTTTATTTGTTGTTCTAAGCTGCTGAGTTACATTGTCTCTATCTGCTTTTACCCTGTGAGCTCTGAACATCTCTCAAGTGGGAAAATGCCTGGCAAAACATCAATTTCCTCTGAATGGAGATTCTGAATTGTCCATGAAATGAAAGCTTGTTCCCTGAAAGAACCTTAATAGAGCCACGGCACCCGGGTTGCTGCTGAGAACTCCTGGACTTTTAGTGGCGCCAAGGACAACAGCTTGTGTTGGCATGTACTGTGTTAGCGCGTGCCAGGGCACACCTAGGGCTGTGCACACCTGTACACCGGCGTACACACCACCCGCTGAATTGGGGCATGGGAGGACAGGGCTTAGGGGAGAAAGGAAAGGAAGTTTTAGCAGACAATTACTCTCCTTTCCATCTGTTGCTGAAACGAGCTCTGGGTTAGAATGAGGGCATCTGAGTCTAATCCCAGTTCTGTTTTCAACGTGCTGTGGGACCTTAGGGAAGTCGCTTCACTTCTCTAAACTTCATCTGCAGAATAGATACAAAGACCTCTAGAGACCCAGCATCAGCCAGGATTTAAGGCAGGAAACAGAAGCCATTCTAGGTATTGCTATAAGCAGAAAGAGATTTCACACAGTGAGCTACATCTTTACAAATCCTTGAAGAAGCCAGAGGAATGAAGTTGACGGCCACCAGGTCAGGGAGCTACTGGTCGCATCTACTGTCACCATCACAGCTTCCCCACGCCCTTGAAGATGGGGATGTGACCATAGATCCTGGAGTCCAGGCAGGCCCTCCGCCAAGCCAGGGCATTGCCTGGGCTGCACTCGTCACCTCTTGCAGAAATGCATCTTGATCAGCAGACCCTGAGCTGAGTGGCAAGAAGGCCTGGCAAGTATTGTGTTTAGCTTTGTAAGCTCAGAGGTAGAGGAAATGCAGTGGGACTGAAAGATCTGTGGGAAATTGAGAGTCAACCTGAGCCTCTGGCATAGTCTTTCCTTTTTTTAAATATATATTTATTTATGCATATAAGCTGGGGTGCAGGCCAGAAGTGTGGGGGGCTGAGAGGATTCACCAGAGACAGAGTGGGGAGCAGAACAGGCAGACCGGCTGAAATATGCTGCTGAGGTGAGCAGCGGGTGAGGCAGGAGAGGTCTGCTGTGCCATGTGGGAAGCTCCCTGGCCGGGGATCGAACTCATGCTGTAGTGGCTGCAGATAGCTTCATGGTGCTGAGACTTAACCCCTTGGGCCACCAGGAAGGCCCATGGCATAGTCTTTTTGCTCCCAGGTTCCATGATTCAGCCAGGATGATTAACCCTGAGGAGTTAGAGCAGAAATACTAGCTTTTCAAAGCTGTTCCTTGTTTTGCCACTTTCCACCCAGGCTTATATATATATACCCACAGTCCCAGAGGGGTGACATGCCCTGCATGCCCATATTTAGATGGGCTTTGAGTTCAATTTCCAATGTTAACACTCTGTGGGGCAGTAAGTGTAAGGTCGAGCGATAGAGGAGGCAACGAAGCAGAGGAGAATGTAAGATACAGAGGCCTTTATTAGCAACTCCCGGGCGAGGTTCACAGATCCCAGGTGGAGGTCTGTGGAGTTGCACCCCACAACCAGGGGGGTGGGCTTTTATACGGGGTGAAGGAATTCCAAGGGTGGGGGCAACTCCATTTGGAGCTGGTGGCCTCGCAGGTGCAATCGGGCTGCGCGGACCGTCTGGGTAGTGGGGACATAAGCTGCTTTCCAAGGTCACACATCTTCGCTGAGATACTTCACAGCGCCCTTATTGTTGGGGAGGGGCGGGTTGAGCCTAACAGTAAGTTCATGAAGGAAACTGCCAGTTGCCTTTGTCCATCCTCATGTAAGGTTGACAAATAGTATTTGGAGAACACAAAGCTCAGGAGGAACTTCACGAGGAAATCGAGAGTTCTTCTGGGAGGCCCATGGCTGGGTCCTTGACCCCGTTTCCTAAGCACGGGTGCCACCCCCAACCTGGGAAGGACCCAGGCATAATGTGGCAGAGTCTGGGTTCAGCAGGGACTGGGGGAGCCAGTTCCCTTTCCCCTGGTTTCTCCTGTACCCCTGGCAAGGCAGCTTGGGATAATGAGCAGAGTGGAGGCTGGGAGATTGGGGGCTAATGGTGGATTACAAGGAGCAGGGAATTGCATTTTATGAGAAACTCCCCCCTCCTTCCTGTTGGCAGAGCAGTAGGGAGAGGAGATGCCTTGGAGTGACGCGATGCCTCCCCTTCTAAAGCTGGGCTCCAAACCTACTGGCCTCAGCAGTGGCAGCAAGTGAGAAGGCAGGGGGGCTGTGGTGGGGTCCTGGGGACACAGGGGAGTCTCATCTTGTCCCCTGGGGGATCCTTTGGCCTTTGCTCTCTGTAACTTTCTGAGAAAGATCTGGGAAACAGACGCCCTAAATGCTGGCAGCTGCATTTAGAAGTAAGCAGACAATCATGTGTTTGAGCACCTGGTGGCACCGTGTTTGGTGACCCTGCCCTGGTCCTCTGGGAGCAGGTGACATACAGGGAGCTCAGCTGGTTAGCGAGATGCTCCCCTGAGGCGGTGTCCAGAGACGAACCTTCTTTTCTGAGGAGAAACTGTAGGGCATAAAAAGAAGCGCCCACAGCTCTTTCAGGGTACCAGCCCCTCCAGCACCCAGAGTGGGCTGTGCATTTCAGTGGAAAGTTTCCAGTCCATGGGTCTTGCCTTTGCTCCCCTGTCCCTTCTCCTTTCCCGCAGGATGGGGCCCGCTCCCATGGGCCACAGAGCAAAACACCTCCAGTTGCCTCCACGCTCTCTTCTCAGGCAGGTGGGGGGGGGTGGGCCCTGAACGTCAACAAAACCCCCTTTGGCTGTTGGGAAAGAGCCCGGATGTGCGCGGAATACAATCTCCGATGTTGTTATTCTGCAGGAAGAAAGACCAGAAAGAAAAGCAAGGGGAGAAGATATTGTTTGGGTACAATCTGTGTTTGCAATTTTCCACATCGGTTCTTTTTATGAACGCTCCAAAAACAAGACAACAGCAGAGGCTGATTCAATATGCGCCATGCAGGAAAACAATAAGGAAAAAAAATAAGGGTTTTTAATAAGCACTTGGAAAGGCTGTAATTAAATCTCGGGCTCTGTTTGGAAAACAAGAATCTCATTTAGTGCTTTTGCCCCGGCGCTCCCTAACATCTGCACCCGTGTTTTCTGCTGGGCAATTACTGCGTCCTCCGCGGCTTGATTAACAAATACAGGTGCGGGGACAGCTCGGGAGGGGGATCCCCGGATGAGGGAGAGGCGGGCGCGGGAGAAAACTTGGCGCTCACCCCAACAGGTGTTGGGGACCTGGGGGAGGATGCTGCCTGGTTCTGCACGAGTCTCAGATGGGGGTGGGGAGGAGGAGTGAGGGGAAGGAGAGGCTCACCTGCCTCCCCTGTCTGCTTTTCTTCAGTCTGATCACCAGAGAACCCAGGGGTTATGCAGACACTCAGCGTCCCTCGGATAGGCCCCCTAATTCAGGGACTCCAGGAGAGGTGGCCAGAGGAAGAAGGGGTATTTCAGTATGAGAATGGGATCTTCAGTCAGTGGCAATTGTGTGTCCCTTGACATTTTTCTTTTTGGGAAGTTTGCCAAGAGGTATAGGAAGGGCTTGTCTCCTGTACTTTCTACAGAGCAAAACCACCTCTTCAACCCAAGTTTGCGCCACTGTCAAGTGCCCCTCCCCCTCCAGGAGCACTCAGACAGTACTGTTTGTTCTTGCAGAGCTGGCCAGCCCTGCTAAGAGCTGCCCTGCACTGCTTCCCCGCTGCAATATTGCTGGAGCATTAGTGATACTGTTACCATCTCATATCTCTGGGCAGGGAAGTTGAGGCACAGAAGCTAAATCATATTTGCAGGAATACATAGCTAGTAGGACTGAGCCAGCTCTTGAACCCAGGCAGTCTGGTTCCAGGGCTCATGGTTAACCCTGCTTTCCTTGGTCCCCTCCTTGTTCATCAGAGACCTTGCTCTGCATTTCAGATGTTTCAGCAGAGTTCCTGCTGGGAAAGGGGTTTGGGTTAGGAGAGGGACTGGAGCTCAAAGGGCCAGGGGTGCCATGTTGGGCGTAGAGGAGAGGCCTGAAAGATGAGCTGGACCCCTGGAGATGTTGGGAGCTTGCTCTGATAGGAAATGCTTCAGTAGGGTGTACAATCAGGCTTTTCCAAATCTTAACTCATTACCCAAATCTTATATATTATGAGGACATGTAGTTGGGTTCTTTGTTCAGAAATACAACTTAGGTTGGTTGGTGGTGCCGAGAGGGCCGAGATCACCGTTTACTTTGGGGTCCTGTGTTTATTCACTCACTGTCTGTTTCCAGTTCTCTAAAGCAGAGCCTGACTTGTTGAGAAAGTTTGGCCTTGCCTTTCTATCACCACATGACCTTCAGGAGAGGATTCTCCTGCTTGGAGTCTCAAGGACAGATGGATTTCCTTGCTAGAGAGGATGCCCAGCTCCATGGTGCTACCTTATGGCTTTGAGAGCCCCACTTCATTGTGGCATCGTCTCAGCTCTTGCCAGAAGCTGGCTCTGGCCCGCTTCTTCTCGCTCTTCCCCACAGTGCGAGGGTGCAGCTTCCGTGCCAGCTGGAAGGCGCCTTGTTGGTGTGTGTGTGCTCATGGCAACTCCTGTGCCCAGTGCCAGGCTCCTGGAGGAGAACTGAGATTCTAGAGCAGCCAGGCCCTCCCGTCACTTGGCGCCGCTTCTCTCGTTTCCTGAAACGAAGAGGGGAGAGTTTCGGATGCTCGGCTCACGGCTGCCTCTTCTGCTGTTGAGACTGCTGTTGTCTGTTGCTGCTGTGGCTGTTGAGGCAACAGATTTTGAGGTATTGCCTGCAAACTCCAAAATGAAGGAAGGCGGGATGGAGGAAGGATCGGGCGTGGCGGTGGGGGGCGGGGTCGGTGGAGAGAGAGAGACTGAGAAGCGAAGGAGGAAATGACTTCACCAAGCGGGGAAGTCAGTCTGTATCCTTGAGACCAACCAACTTGCAATATCTCGGGCTCTCAGGAAGCCTAAGCCAACAGTGAAAATCCAGATAAAGATGAGAGCAGATCATTCCACTGGATATGGGCTTGAGGAGATGAAACATAGAATTATTATCCTTTAACACTATTTCCTAACTATAGAAAGCGCCTGAGTGTGTCATTACTAACACAGCCTTGCACGGATGCCCTGTGTTCCTCGATGGACTCTGATAATAAAGAGCTATGAATGCATCCATCCTCCCTGCCGAGTCCCACCCCCCATTTTAAGATTCAGATACAGGGGCCAGGAGGATCGCAGTGTATTAATAGCTAAATCAGGTGTCTCAGTCTCAAATCAAATCCTTTTTCTTTCCTTATGATTCCTTTATGCAATAGGATTTTGAATTTAAGACTCTTGGGAGACCCCGTTTCACCCAGATTCCTAGGGAGCTCGACAGTACGATGACTCTTATTCGTGGTGGTGGCTAAACTGCCGACTGTGCTGGCTAATGCTGACATCATCTATGAGTTGGTTGAAGCCACTGGTGGCCACGGTCTTTTCCTTGGCGCAGGTGGAAATGGGTGTAAGTGATCACTTAAACACAGACCACCAAGTGCTGTCTCTCAGACTCTTGCATATTGTGTCCATTGTGTATTTGTGAAGCATCCAACTAAGGCCTACAGACAACAGAAGGATCCAACAGACATCGCCCGCCCTTGATAAGTGGGTCCTCTGAACCAAAGTGCACATGACTCTGTATTTGCAGTGATGAAGGTCAAGGTTTAGAAGGGAACTGGACTTTGATTTAAAAAAAAATATTTATTTATTTATTTATATAAGAACTGGGGTGTAGGCCAGAGGTGTGGGATGGTGAGAGGATTCACCAGAGACAGAGTGGGGAGCAGAACAGGTAGATTTATTGAGCACCAACTGAGAGTTTGTGAAAAATGCAAAAGCTCTGAGTCCTACTGCACACCTGTTGGATCCTAATCTCTGGGGAAGGACTCAGGAGGTGAAGTACACTGCTGAGGGGAGCAGTGGGCGAGACAGGAGACGTCTGCTGCGCCATGTGGGAAGCTCCCTGGCTGGGGATGGAACTCGTGCTGCAGTGGCTGCCGATAGCTTCATAGTGCTGTGCTTAACTCGTTGCACCACCAGGGAGGCCCCTGGGCTTTGATTTTTGATCACTTCCTGTCCATGCACCTTTTCCCCATGGGCCTACAATCAGTGACTTTTTAATGACACCCTGGTTCCTGAGGATGTAGAGGTCAACTAAAATTGGAAGTGGCACCAATTCTAATATTAGTACATTTTGGGAAGCAAACTTTTGAAGCAAGATTGAAGGGTAGCAAAAGAGTCTAAGGGAACACAACATGCCCCAGTATTCTTGGGGTGGGTGGGCGCTGCCTTTCTGCATTGTCTCTTTGGTCTTTTCTGGGGAAGTGGAGGTGGCTCCACAAGCCATCTGGGTGTCAGACTTGATATTCTACATCCCCACTGTGGCTTTTTCTGACTCTACAATATGGATCAACAACCTTTTTGCTGCTGCATAATGCAGGCATGTGTATGCATTTTTCACAGATCCCAGGCAGTCTTCACATTCAGCATAGGAGAAGACAACAACAGAGAAATAAATCACAGAACTTTATTGGATGGGGCCTGAGCTGGATGACCTCTAAAATCCCACATATGAGTGTCTGTGCATCTGATTCTGTAAATAGTTGAGTAGAAAGGAAGCCAGAGGTAAATGTGAAAGTGATATATATGGTGAGATGTGAGAGTTGTTCAGGACCAATTTTTCAGGGTGATATTACCCACCCCTCTCCCTCCCCCCACAAGATACATGCAAGGGCTGGGATCTGATAACTCTTGAGACAGCTCTGCTAGACTAAGCAACAGTTTCCCTCTTCTTTTGCCCACTCCATGAAGCTTCTCAGTTGATGCATAGAATCTGCCCTTGGGCCTGCTCCCTACCATTGAATGGCCAGGAGGCCACACATGGCATCTCTTCACTTCCCCCCACTACATATGTCAGGAAAGGCCAGTTGCTAGCAGACTCTCAAACATGGAAGCATCAAGAAAGTAATTCTGAAGTGATTTACATTGCTCTGCCTCAGCAGGGCAATTCATTTATGAAATGTTTCCAGAGCTCAGGCTGAGGACAGTTTAGCAGGGTGTTACCATGTACCTTCCTGAGTCCTTCCCCAGAGATTAGGATCCAACAGGTGTGCAGTAGGACTCAGAGCTTCTGCATTTTTCACAAACTCAGAGCTTCTGCATTTTTCACAAACTCTCAGTTGGTGCTCAGTAAATCCCAGCGTGCCTTTTTTTGTGTGATGGGAGTCCATGATTTGTGAACTAAGGAGATTCTCCTTTGACTTCCTCAGTGGATGGCACTGCCTCATGCCTGGCACGGGGGTGACCTGGTTGGTGACGCTTGTCTTCTGTTCTTCATAGGCTTCATGTTTTATTGGGTTGAGTGAGATTTCCAAGCCCTCCTGTAGTAGAATTAAGGGTCCCTATCATTGATCTACTCCCTCACCTGTCCTGTCCTGAGACAATCTCAATATTTGGAAAAAAATAACATTTCACAACCCAAATTTGGAAATTTTTGTTCCCCAACAAGCTCTTTATTGCTATGGCAGTCCTGGCCCAAGGGGTTTTACCTGACCTCATCCTGGACTCAGGCCTTTTGCCTGTGAGGAAGTGTGACCTTTCTTCTCACTTATCTTTAGTTCTGCAAGGAATAGGTTAGATTGAACATTCTGGCCATTTGGGAAGAAAACTCCTTCATAGGAGATTCAGATCATTCTTGTTTGATGCTTTTCACATTGGTGCCCTGCTGAATGAGGGAGCATGTGGCCCTCACATCTACCCAATCTCTTCAGAGGGCAGAAGAACAATGACGCTCACGGGCAGGTGGAGACACTATTTGCCATAGGGGAAGAGGCTGAGATGCACCCTCATCTATCAGAATGCTGGTGGCACAGCCTTCAGAGTCTGATTCCTGCCTAAATTTCACCAAATCCCCATGCCAAAGGCAGGTCGATGGGAGTCAGGGTTCTTAAATATGCCTTCACACAAGTCCAGGGGACCATGAGAGATAAAGAGACTTGCCATCCTGCCTTAGTCTCCCGTGTCTTGAATATCACATCAATGTGTGGATTGTTCTGGTGAAATAGATGGAAAGATTGGTTCTCATTTATTTTCTGGACTTATACTGACTTGAATTTTATAGGTGGACCACATTGTTTTTGTGTTGCAATTTGCTTCTGTGCAAAATAGAAAAGCCATGTCTGAATAATTATCTTGCTGCTGCTGCTGATAATGACAACAGCAACAAGAACAATACACTCAGAAGTAGTCTTGAGCACCTCTGACATGCTAAATACTGTTTAAGGGATCTAGGAATTCAGAAGTGAACAAAAGCTATGCTCTCACGGAATTTATATTCTAAAATGGAAAAGAGAAATTAAGACATAGCTACTGTTTTGCAGGCCATAATGTGATATCATTTAGGAAGAAAAATAAAGCAGATATGGAGGCAGGATGTAGTAGAGATGGAGGTATTGCTGTATATTGTGTGATCAGAGGAAGTCTAATTTATAACTTGAAGGAAACAAAGAAACAAGCCATGTGAATTTATTTTTATAAGGAGCCCAAGTAGAGAAAATGGCAAATGCAAAGACTCTGAAGCAGGAGTATCTTTAAACACCGGCAAGAAGGGATCTGTGGCCAAGCAATATAAGGAATAACAATAATAACAACAAAACTGTTTATAGAGTACCTCCTGTGTGCCTGGCTTTGTGCTACATGGTTCACAGACATTCTACCTTTTAATCTTCACTAATCAAAAATGTTGATACTATTATCATCTCCATTTTGCAGATGAGAGATCTCAAGCTTAGGAAAGGTGTATAATTTGCCCAAGGTTATATGGGTACTCTGTGGGGGTTCTTAGTCCAGACAGCTTGAAGCCAGAACTGGCTCTCTCAGTCACCAAGTGGCATAGGGTGGAGGGGAGCTGGCAGTTATTGTGAAATGCAACCAGCTTCTTAGAGAGGGGAGGGAGCTATGGTTCTATGTAATGGAGGGATGGGAATGTTTCTCGTTTCTTCTTCTACCAGTTTTTGAATATGTTAGCATAACATAGTCTTCATGGGCACCTAGAAACAGTGATCTTGAGTGGACTTTAGAGAAGAAGCATCAGAGACAAGAGAAGTAATCAGGGGCCCTTTGGTTGTCTTTGGAGGGAATGATTTTATTTTCCCTGCTGCCCTTCCTGGGTTTCTCCCTTCTGCTGCCTCAGGCGCTGGCCGTGGTGCTGAATACTGATATGCTGAATACAGGGAGAAGTTGTCTGTGGCTGGTGATTTTAGCTAGTGCAGCAGTCAGCATGGGGGGTGTTTATATGCCTGATGTGGACAGGTGGTAGGAACCAGCTGAAAGAAGGTGTGGCAGTAGTGAGGGTTGGCTGGTGCATTTCTGACTGTAAGATTGATTCACGGTGAACTAAACAATAGTCTCAGTGACCCAATCTTGTGATACTTCTAGGTGATGCCAGGATGGCAGCAAGAAGCACCCACCAATCTTCTGCTGCCCAGTAGTGATTAGTGTTGACACTGCTACCAAGATGCTATTTCTGTGATCCTGGACTATGTACATGTGCTTTGTGCTTTGTTTAGATTCTCTACCCAGGAATATTTAAAACCTGACTTAAGACACCACTGATTTCCTAAAACCACATTAACTATTTCTTTTTTGAAGTATAATTATATGTGTAGCTTATTTCATGCACTCTAACAGTGACCTATTACTACTCTATTATCTAATCCACATTTTCTTGAGGTGACAGAAATTATTCTTCACTTCTTTTATTTCAGATCCTTTTGGATCTTGGTGCTTTTTGATAGCTCCTTGTATCCCTCCTGGATCTTTTTTGCACAAGAGTCTTCACAGGTCCTCCCTGGTGGCACAGAGGTTAAGCGCTGCGCTGTGGAGCTGTCGGCAGCGGAGACACTAGTTCGACCCTTGGCCAGGGAGATTCCCATGTGGCGCAGCAGACCTCTCCTGTCTTGTCTGCTGCTCCCCTCAGCAGTGTATTTCTGTCCATCTGCCTGTTCTGCTCCCCACTCTATCTCTGGGGAACCCTCTCACCGCCCCACACCTCTGACCTGTACCCCAGCCTGTATGCATAAATAAATAAATCTTTAAAAAAAAGAGTCTTGACAGGCATTGTAGGGTTAAAATATCATTTGTTAAGACAGCTAATTTTTTTTTAATTTGTTTTTTTTTAAAGATTTATTTATTTATACATACAGCTGGGGTACAGGCCAGAGGTGTGGAGTGGTGAGAGGCTTCACCAGAGACAGAGTGGGGAGCAGAACAGGCAGATCAGAAATACACTGCTGAGGGGAGCAGCGGGCGAGGCAGGAGAGGTCTGCCGCACCATGTGGGATTCTCCCTGGTTGGGTGTCGAACTCGCATCGCTGCTGCCGCCGACAGCTCCACAGCCCAGCGCTTAACTGCTGCGCCACCAGGGAGGCCCAAGACAGCTAATTTTTAAAGAAGTCAGACAGCCATGTATATATTGGGTATTATAGAGGAGAGATGCAAAAATGTGTGCTGAATGATGAGGAGTCAAAGGAAGGTAAAATAAAAGACATAAATATATGTACCTTAGGAGGGAACATAACTATGTTGTATTTTGTGAGTTAATTATGAAAACTATGGACTGTTCTGCTTGTCTCAAACTGCTGCCCTCGGTGGCAGTCTGCCAGGTTATTGGTCTTCTATGGATGCATAGATTGAACCCTTGAGTTATTGGCATTTGGCCATATCTTTTTTAAAGCAAACATTACCTCATTGTTCTAGCTCTTTGGCCTGAATATTTGAGTAGAGCCAGTAATCATTACTCTGCATTGGAGGAACGTAGTTTAGTACTCTCCAGGAGTCAGAGTGCAGGAGGCAGAGTGGACATAGGGTTACTGGTCAGCATGACACCAACCATACCATATCTGTCCCACACGATGACTCAGGTAAATACCGCTAGTATCTTTATCATATTTCTCGGGCACTTGACAGCTGCTTTTGTAACTTGCACAGCAACAACACCCTAAGTAACAGAACTTCTTCTCAGCTCTGGGAGAAACTTGCAGATGTTTGATGACGGTGGGAATATCACAGAAAAAGCATTAAACTTTCCAGTATGGCTGGGCCAAATATTAATCTTCTGTCAGCCAGGAATTTCAGTGAGCAGGAAGAGAGAATGAATTGGAAGGGGAGGGAGTGAGAGGCTGAGAGATAGCATTTCAAGAGTTAGTAGAATGAGGAGTGGGAGGAGGGGGGAGAGGAAGGACTGATGACAAGATTGCCAAGAGGGAAGCAAAGCAGATGGATTGAGGAGGAAAGTGAAAGAAATGAAAGAAGGTGTATGGAAAAATGAAGGGGGAGGGGAGAGTGCAAGATAGGCGTGAAAATCCTCTGAACAGAGAGGTTATGGACATGCACATTGTCATTAAAGGTAAGCATGCAGAGGTATGGGAGAGGAGAGAAAAGAAAGAAGCAAAACAAAGGTGGACATGGAGATTGATTGAGAACAGACTGGCAGAGGCAGACATACACCAAAAAAAAAGGAAATGAATATTCCAGGGCCATAAGAATCCAGGGACCATCAACAGAAGGCAGAGACTGCAAGACAAAAGGCAACTTAAGCCATTTTCTGGTCTGTTAAGTCACCCACGGCAGCACAATGTGCTGGGAAATGATGTCTGCCCGTGATCATTGTTTACTTAGAAAGCCGGCTGACATGAGACGAAATTAACACAATAGGATGGAAAATTGCTAATAAAACAAAAATCCCTGCCGTTAGAGTTTCATAGCCTAATTATTCAGCACGTTACTCACTAATGGCACGAGACATTACCATGCTAATGTGCAACCTACAGATGTCAGAGGAGGATAGATTGGAGGGTCTTCCACTCACTGCAGATGGAAGGCAGTTGGTTGGATGAGCGGGGCACTGGCAGCCAGCAAAGAGAGGCAATGCTGGACTTTTCTAGACCTGGGCAGGAATTAGAACTTGTTCCTCTGTACTAATCAAAGCACTGTGGGACCTTCCAAGCCAAGCTGCTCTCTCCATCTACCATGTGTCCTCTCATTTGAGGATCCCATTACTGAGCGTGATTAAGATTTGAGCACAAATGACAAGATGCAAAAGCTGTCTCCAAGTGAAGCCCATAACTGGAAGCCTGACTTTGTGTACTTTGTTACTTAGCATCCTTGGGTCTTTGTAATATACAAATCATGTGGAGTTAATTTGTATTTGTCGTTGCTTTTATTTGTAAGTATGTTCTCTTAAAAGTATGCTAATTGTCCTTCCCAAAGTAAGAAGACGCTGAGGTCAGGAACTGTGTCTTCTGCTTTCTCAGATACTCCTTACTCTGTCTATTCATGCATGCAGGCATCTAGTCAACACTCATCGACTTCCTGGGCCATATGATGGGATGCAAAGAAAAATACAGACCAGCAGTTTCCATAGGATACTCATGGACTCCTGGTGGGACATGGGGAGGGTATGCATATTACAAAGGTGTCCAACCCCAGAGAGGCTGAAAGAGTGTCAAGAGCCAAGTCCCCTCTTCATGGAGGATGTGAACATGACTTCTGCTCAGCAGGAGTGAATCTGTGTTCTGTGATCTTCAACCTCAGAACCCTGGAACCATCCATTTTCAAGATGGCGGTTTAAGAACGGAAGGGCTCTGTGTGTGTGTGTGTGTGTGTGTGTGTGTGTGTGTGTGTGTGTGTGTGTGTCTGTGTGTCTGTGTCTGTGTCTGTCTGACTACCCATGCTGGTAGGTGGCTAAGTGGCTCTGGTATTAGTCTCTTCCCCTTCTCTCCTATTGCAACAAAATCCCTTTCTAACAGCAAACCTATTCCTTGTTGATCCAGTGAGATCAGAATACAGTGACCATGGTGACTGGTTCAAGGATGGTTATGTGACCAGGCTGGACCAATCAGCATCCTTTTGGCACTTTTGCTGAACCAGTGGTGGCAGGTCTGTCTCTCTGTTTTCCTGTAAGAACTCGCTGTCTGGGATAGATGTAACTCAGAAAGCTTACAAGTGCAGGTGACTAGTTTGGTAGTAGGTGGAGGAAAATGAGCTGAGAATAAAAAGGAAAGGGAGGGAGGAGGTAGGGAGGGAAGGAATTGATGGCATTGTTCAAATGAACCCACTGAATCGAGCCCTGCCCTCTGGACTTTCCCGTTATATAGACCAGCTCCTTCTTTCTTTGTATGCTGGTTGGAATTAAATTTGTTTTACACACACATCAAGTAGTCCTTATAATACCTTTTCTTCCAGTTATCTCAGCTTTAGAATGCTTAAGGCAAGCTTGGCCATCATGAACAGAACAAGACTTTATAATTCTTTACCACTACTGTGTCCTTCTGTAGCCTGCCATCTGCTTTTGTGGTGGCAGGTGAAGAGACAGGTCAAGCAGCCTGCAGAGCGATACTCAGTGGAGGGAAATCTGGTACCGAGGTCCTTGATCTTCTTAGACTTTTTGAAACACACTTTTTTCATCTTCCCTTCTGTCTCTCTTTGGATGTTTTCTGTCTTGTAAACTGATACTGAGGGTATGAAGCCAAGGGAGAAATTCATTAAAAAGGTAAGGTTTTGGGGGAGGGATTTCAGAGTGAAGAAGCAATTAAGCAGGTCCTTGATGTTAAACAAAGTCACTAGGGGGGATGGGGGAGCTTGCTGAGCCTCTGCTTCTGGGCAGCCAGTTTCTTTACCACTGGCCTGATGTTCCTGGGCCCTGTGATAGTGTTGGGTCAGTGGAAGGAACTAGGAAGCAGGAGATGGTAGTCATGAGGGTTACTGAGGGTTACTAGTATTCAGCTTTTTCTTCTATACATCTGGCATGATTTCATTCACCACCTCTTTGAAGGCAGGTATGACTGAATGACTTGCTTATGGAAGAATGTGAACAGAGGTGATGTGCTTACTCCGGTTAACAGTGAGATCGTTACTGACTTTAAAAGGCCCTAATCTGTAGTATCTTGGTGTGCTGAACATGAATATAACCCTGAAAATTTTTTATTAGCTCTCGTTTTGAAGATATTTCATATAATGCATTTTATGTGATTTACCGTGTAAATTTATCCAGTAGGACTGCAACAACATTCTAAATCAGCTTAGAATGATGTCATATTACATAGCATTGCATAATACCATCATGCACATACCATCCAGAGTTGATTGCATCATTTTCTGATGCAATGCAATACTACTGCCAGGCGGCTGCTGAAGTAAGCTGACATCAGCAGTGCACTATAGAAAGCCCTGTCGGAAAGGTTGAGCATTGAAAATATTTCACACTTTGTGCGAGACAGTTTAAGCTGCTGTTCCATAGAACTGTTATTATTTTATCCATTTAGGCACAATACAAAACAGTAATGTCTCGAAAGTGCATTAATAGCGTGGACAATTTCTGCTCTATTTGTGGGGAAGTGACATTTGCCAACCAGAAGAAAAGTATCACTTCTCAAGTGAAGAAGGCTTATCATCTTTACTTCGGATGCAAGGTTAGTGACCAAGACAAGCCTTGGGCCCCACATATATGCTGTGCTACATTACAACACGGCTTTCACAGTGGTTAAATGGCAAAAGACCATCAATGCTGTTTGCAGTCCTTATGGTGTGGAGAGAGCCAAGCAACCACATAAAAGACTGTTACTTCTGCTTGGTTCCTCCTCTTTCTGGCAGAATAACAAAGCAAAAGAAGTTGAGAATAGTCTACCCAAACATTCCTTCTGCATTGAGACCAGTTCCACATAGTGAGGGACTTCCTATTCCAGAACCTCCAGCAGAATATTCTCTTGAATCATCTGATGAGGACAAGGGTGAGCCGAACTGTTCTTCTCCTATTCCATCAGCATGCAGTGATACAGATTTTCACTGTGGTGCATCATCAACCCCACACAGACTAAAACAGGAAGAACTAAATGAACTGGTTCATGATTTGGACTTATCCAAGAACAAGGCAGAATTGCTAGGATCAAGACTCCAACAATGGAATTGTCTAGAAGATGTCACAATTCCTTTCTATCGAAAGTGCCACCAGCATTTGGAGCTTTTCTTCAGAAAGGAAAGTACTCTGGTATTCTGTTCCGATATTGAGGGCCTCATGAATGCCTTAGAAATCACTCATGACCCACAAGAATGGAGACTATTTCTAGTCTCTTTGAAAATGAGTCTTAAGGCTGTGCTTTTGCACAATGGAAACCATCTTCCATCTATTCTATTCCTGAACAGCTGTACAAGAGACAAGCGAAGAAATCTAAGAAGTAGTCTATGACTTGATTTTTTACGGATATCAACAATAGGCCTTTACTATTGGCATGCATTTCATGATGTAAACATCAATTTATTGCAGATTACAAAAAAACTAGAACCAAAATTAGAATTTGACTTTCATATTTGTGTTGAGCACATACAAATTGATAGGAAATGACTAATTTTATTTCAGTAACATGACTTTTGTAAAAATTTGTTGCCCAGTGTTATCTTTAAGAAATGTTGTGTGATTTTCATTTATATATTTTTATATTACTGTTCATTTTTGTACAAGTTTGATTTCTCCTCTCAGGTATAAGCCCCATAAAATTACCACCACCAAGACACCCATGAACCATCACTATCGTCTCTTGCCCTCCTCCCTCCCCTGTTTTGATCCCGCTTCCTTTCCCTCCCCTGCTGAATGTCTCCAATTTATCTTACATTATTTCTGGCAAGCTTTTCAGTGATATTCAAGATGGGGAGGCTCCATCAACCGGGACATCCCTGGTAGAGAAAAGGCAGGCAAATCCATATGAACATTGAGCATGAACAAGAAAGAAGCCATTGTTGTTTAAGTCTTTGGATTTCCCAAAAATGTTAATTTTATCACACTTTTAGATTTGTAGAATTAAGGGTTCAGAGTTCCCAGGAACCTCTACTTTCATAGTTTCCTGTTGTTAACATCATGCATTGGTATGGCATATTTGTTACTATCAATGAACAGTGCTGATATTTTAACTAAAGTCCACAGTTTACATTAGATTTCACAGTTTCATGGAACTTGGCAAATGTTTGTCATGTGTATCATTATATTATCATATAGAATCTTTTCACTGCCCTGAAAATCCTGTGCTGCACCTATTTATCCCTCACCTCTTGCCCTGAAATCCTGGCAATTGCTGATTTTTTTAATGTCTCTGTAGATTTTCCTTAGAATGTCAGATACTTAGTTTACAAAGCTACATATAGTTTTACCATATGGCCCAGCAATTACACTCTTAGGTATTAACCCAAATGAGTTGAAAATATATATCCACACAAAACCTCTTAATATCATATAGTATGTAACTTCTTCAGACTAGCTTCTTTCACTTAGCAGTATGCATATAATTTTCTTCCATGTCTCTTCATGATCATATAGCTTGCTTTCAAAAAGTCACTGAATAATATTCCATGATATGGAATGCTGTTTGCTTATCCATTCACTTATTGAAGGACATCTTGGTTGCTTCAGGTTTTTGGCAGTTGTAAATAAAGCTGCTATAAACATTCTTGAGCAGGTTTTGTGTGGACATATATTTTCAATTCAATTGGGTAAATACCTAAGAGTGTAATTGCTGGACCATATGGTAAAACTATATTTAGCTTTGTAAGAAACTGCCAAACTGTCATATGAAATGGCTGTGCCATTCTGCTTTGTCATCAGCAATGGATGGGTGTTCCTCTTGCTCTGCCTCCTCACCAGCATTTGGCGTGTTAGGGTTCTCTCATACTGTCGTCATTCTAGTAGGTATAGAGTGGAATTTCATTGTTTTAACTTGCAATTTCCTAATGGCAATGATGTTGAGCATCTATTAATACAGATGTTTGTCATCTGTGCATCTTTTTTGGTGAGAGGTCTGTTTAAGTCTCTTACCCATTTAAACTTGAGTTATTTGTTTTCTTATTGTTGAGTTTTAAGAGTTCTTTTTATATTTGAAATACGAGGTCTTTATCAAGTATGTGTTTTGCAATATTCTCCCAGTCTGTGACTTGCTTTCTCATTTGTTAAGTGTCTTTTGCAGGTCAAAAATTTTAATTTAATGAAGTCCAACTTATCAATTTTTTTCTTTCATGTACCGTGTTTTTGATGTTTTATCTGAAAATTCATCTCCAAACTCAAGGTCACATAGGTTTTTTTTCTATGTTATCATCTAGAAGTTTTCTCTTTTACACTTAGGTATTTAATCTATTTTGAGTTCATTTTTGTGAAAGGCAAAAGGTCTGTATCCTCATTAAATTTGTGCATTAGGATGTCTAGTTGGCCTAGTACTATTTGTTGAAAATAGTTTCATTTCATCATTGAATTTCTATTGCTACTTAGTCAAAGATTAGTGGTCTACATTTGTGTGGGTCTATTTATAGACTCTATTATATTCCATTAACTGTCTGTTTTTCCTACAGTATTAGACTATCTTGATTACTGTAACTTTAAGAGTAGTCTTGAAATCAGGTAACATTAGTTTTCTGACTTTTGTTCTTCTTAGTATTGTGTTAGCTATTCTGTCTTATACCTTTCTAGATAAACTTTAGAATCATTTTGTTGACATTTGTTATGTTGATATCCACAAAATAACTTACTATGTTCATTAGTATTGTCTCAAAACTATAGATCAAATTGGAAAAAAAAATCCCTTAATGATATTGAGTCTTCCTATCCCTGAACATGTAATATTTCTTTCTTTCTTTAGATCTCTGACTTAGTTCATGAGAATTTTATAGTTTTCCTCATCTAGGTTCCATACTTATTTTGTTAGTTCTATATATAAGTATTTCAATTTTTTGGTGCTTAAATAGATAATACTGTATTTTTAACTTCAAATTTCAATTGTTTATTGGTATAGAGGAAAACAATTTTCTTTTATATATTAACCTATTGTACTACAACCTTGCTATAGTTGCTTTTTAGTTTTAGAGATTGTTTTTAGTTAATTCTTTGGGGTATCTACATGTACAATTATGTCATGTACAAAGAAAAAGTGTTTGATTTCTCCCCTTTTCATATGTATAAATTTGTAGTTCTTACTTCCTTAGCTCAGGCATCAAGTATGCTTCTGAAGTGAGAGGTCAGAGAACACATCCTTTCCTCATTTCCCATCTTTAAAGGGAAAAGCATTTTAAAAGGGGAAAGTGTCTCATTTCTCACCATTTAATATAATATTAGGTAGAAGGATTTGCAGATGTTCTTTATCAGGTTAAGGAAATTGTCCTCTACTCTTAGTTTGCTGAGGGTTTCCATTCTGAAATGGGTACTGGATTTCGTCCAGTGCTTTCTTTCTGTAGCTATTGATAAGATCATGTAATTTTTCTTCTTTAGGCTGTTGATCTTTCCATTATTGATCTCTAAATGTTGGACCAAGCTTGTATACCAGAATAAATACAATTTTGTTATGTTTGTAATTCTTTTTGAACATTGCTGGTTTTGATTTTCTAATATTTTGTTGAGCATATTTACATTTATATTCATGAGTAATATTGGTCTGTGGTTTTCCTTTCTTGTAATGTTTTTTTTAAATCTGGTTTTGGTATTAGGACAATGCCAATCACATAGAATGAGTTAGGAGATGTTCCCTCTGGGAGAAATATATCTTCTGGGAGAGACTATGGAGAAATTATGCCATAATTTCATAAATATTTGGTGTGATTTCATAAATATTTGGTAGGATTTATCAGTGATACCATCTGGACCTGGTACTTTATTTTTTTGAGGGTTAATTAATTGCTGATTCAATTTCCTTAATAACTATAGATCTATCCATATTTTCTGTTTCTCCTTATATGAGTTTTGGTAGTTTATATCTTTGAAAGGATTAGTTTATTTCATATAAGTTATCAAATTTGTGGGCATGAAATCGTAAATAACATTATGATTTTCAAATCTAGGAGATTAGCAGAGAGAACCCCACTTTCATTTTTGATATTAAAAATCTGTGTCTTCCTTCTTTTTTCTTTGATTAACCTGATTCTAGGTAGCAGAACTAGTCTCACTAGAACACCTCTTAATGGCAGTAATCAGTCTATTGAAGAACTGTCATTTGACAAATCCCAGTATCATACCCAAAAGTCATGGGAAACATAAAATGAAGATTGTTGGACCCAGAAAAGATAGTAGAAGCCATATGACCTTGACCCTTTGTGCTTTCTGCTTCCTCTGCCTGCAGAGCAGTTCCCTTCAACCTTCCTCAGTCTGACTTCTTCTTGTCATTGGAGACCACAGCATGAAAACCATCTCCTTCATAGATCTCCCCTGAGTATGCAAACTGAAGTGGCCACTCAGGACCTCTCCATCATAAAACTACATGTTAATCATTTCTTTATTTCCTTGCCACTATTTCACTTACATGTTTATTAATCTATTGCTTATGCAAGCAGATGAACAGCATCTGTTCACACATGAGGAGCTCAATTGTGAAAATGAATGAACGAATGGTTGAACGTTCAAGTCCCTCTGAAAACTGAAGGCCAGAGAAGTAAAGTGACCTTACAAGGGTCACGTAGTTCATTCTTGGAAGGGCAGAGACTACAACCTATGGATCTTTTTTTTTAAAAAAAAGATTTATTTATGCATACAACTGGGATGGAGGCCAGAGATGTGGGGGTGAGAGGATTTACCAGAGACAGAGTGGGGAGCAGAACAGGCAGATTGACTGAAATACACTGCTGAGGGGAGCAGTGGGGCGAGACAGGAGAGGTTTGCTGTGTCATATGGGAATCTACCTGGTCCAAGATCAAACTCGTGTTGCAGTGGCTGGCGACAGCTTCATAGGCTGAGACTTAACCCGCTGCACCACCAGGGAGGCCCAGAAACTATCGATCTTGACTCCTCTTGTCCGGTTCTTTTCCTGCCACACCCTCATAGGGAAATGGAGAAAAGAATGAACATTTCTTTGGTAGCCCTGAAGTTCAGTCTCCCTGCTGGTTGCTGTCTACAAGTCCATTAATCTATACTTATTACAATCCCACAAAGTAGGGCACATTTTTAAAATATGAATCTTTGGGATTCCAAGTAATTTGCCATGTGTCACAGCACTAGAGAGTGAGTGCTTGGATCTGAACCCAGCTTGGTCTGATATTCAAGTTGTTTGTACTGCCTTAGTGGCATGATTCCCTTCAGATACATTTTTTTTAAATCGTATTAGGATTTCTGGATAGTAAACCCAAGCAGTGAATAATAGGGAAATTTCAGGTACTATGGAGGCTGGCAGAAGGGCTGGGACTGTGTCGCTTTCCTTTTGCCCTTGAAATCACACTGTACAGGTGACATCTGTCTCCTTTTTTCGAGTGGCGCTCTTAAGCTCTGGAGTCCTAGAATGCAACTGTTACTCTGCATTAGCATCCACAAAGTTGTGTGGTATGGATGGAAACTGTCCAGCTCTATACCACTTTCACCTTGGAAGGACAAAGAAAATTGGGATGTATGTCAGTGATGCCAAAATGGCTAAAAATACAATAGTCCATCAAGGATTTATACATTCCCAAGTGTAAAACCCCAGGAGACCCTGGCTTTCCCTGCAGCCTGAATGCCTGTTCATTCTGGCTCCTCCCACTCCTTGAGCCCCTGTTGTACTTGCTTGGTGGACTGTTGACCTTGGATAAACTCAGCCACTCCCTTCCTCTTGCGCTTTCTCCAGGCAGCAGAATATTTGGAGAGAAACCACATACCTCTTCTGATTGCCCTCCATGTAATCATGCCCTCTTACTTAGCTGGGTTGGTGGCGGCCCATTTTGTTCTTCCCTGGGTGCCAGCTCTTTCCTGGCCTCACTGCTGCTGTCAAACCACCCACAATGCATTCAACACTGTGTTTCAGAACACACATGCCTGGTTCGACAGCACAGAGGTGGCTGGAAGTTTGGGGGAAGGGTGTTCTCAATACCTATAACAATTTCTCGATATTGACAGTCACGGAGGTGCCAGCAGCTCCCTGAGCTCCATTATAAACATTTAAACATTGGAATAACTTTGCCCTTGATAAAGGATTTGACTGTCACTGTATTCGAGTATGGTCTGCTTGCCTCCTTCTCTCCTTTGCTATCTCATCTTCTTCATTTTCATTTTCTCGCAATGAAAATCAAGCACACTGTGTGCTGGCCACTGTTCTAGGCCATGGAGAAGGCAGGCTAAAGTTTTTAACATCTTGGAATGTCTATGTATTTAACAGTTGACTCATATGACATATCTTCAAAGAATGAGGAGCTTCCGAACCCCTTACCTCCCTGATACAAAGTTGTTGGCTGCTTCTTCATGATTTTATCAACATGTTCATTAAACTTAGTTACAGTTTGGGGCTGAAACAACCTCTTGAGGCTTAAGTCTACTTCACTAGATTTTTCTTTCTGAGACAGGGGAGAACAAAGGTAAAGGCAATAAGGATGCAAGGAGAAGATACACCTGTTTCAGATAGAGACCCTCAAAGCAGCTCTTGTAGCAAACCAAACATTAAAAGTAATTTTGGTTGAGCTGAGATGTCCCTGAACTCAAAAGCACAGGTGTAGGGAGATGAGAGGGAAGAATTATCTTGGAGATACAGTAATAAGCTAATACAGCGTGCATGACAACTTGGGGCTGAGAATTCATAAATATATTCATGCTTTCTTCCCAGTTAGATTGATTAAATACCCAAGCACAAAGTTGGAGAAAAAGAGAGATTGAAAGAGCAAGACAGAAAAAGGGGGAGTCAGTTACAGAAGTTCTAGTAAAACATATCAACTCTGGACAAAGAATACTTCATCAAACACATAAACAGCCACTGCCTGATACATTAGAATCTGGAAGTATCATAAATTAACCTGCCAAGAAACTTTGCAAAAGGTCAGATTTAACATTAATCAGGCTCTAGGAAGCAGTGTGCATTTTCATGGCTAGACAGAAGAAAAAAGACTGCTCTCTTTGCATTGCATTTTCAAAATCACTTCCAAATTATTCAGCAGGGGAGGAAAAAAATCATTTCCAGCTGATTAAGGGACAGAGAATTGGTTCCCTTTTCACCTAGGTACCCCTTGAATGTGGGTGTTGAAGCATATTAATGGAGGGGAACAGTGCCCAGACCTGACTGTGCACGTTCTTATTTCGTCTTTTCTCCCACTTTCAATTGTGCAGCGGTCTTCTTTTGCAAAGTCCCCACCCCTGAGGGAAAAGGTGGTTATGAAAGCCATGGAGTGAAAGAGTAGCCCTGGAGGAGGTACATAGTCACAGGAAGTTGTCGGGATAATACAAACAATGATCCCAGTGGCCGCTGGTCTGGAAAACAAATCTCTCTTTGAAACTATGGACCTGGAACCAGTTTTGAGTCATTTCATAGGACCATGGGAAGTGGTGGGTCTACTGAATGGGTCTGCTAAAGACTTGTCTGTAGGACAGATGAGAATGTGTTTACTTATCTGTCTGTAAAAGGTAGAGCTTGAATCCAGATCATTCATTTTCTGCCTCTTCTCTGAGAATGCCCGTTTTCTTGACCTGACTTTACACAGATGCTTCTGTCTTTATTGCTGGTTACTTTATCTTTTCCTTTCCTGTCAACTGCCTTTCCTAACTGGCAATTCTATTTTGTCCCAAGACAACACTACATTAATATGTACATTTATTCAATAAATACCTATGAAGTCTTTACTTATGTGTGTCAGGGTCTGTTCTAGGTGCTGAGAGGGCAACCATGAACAAAACAGACCTGAATTTCTGCCCTTGTGATATATAAATAAATACCAGGCATGAATAAATTGCATGGCAATATGTCAAACATACTAAAGAACTACAATAAATAAATAAAGCAAATGGTAAGTTAGAAGATATTAAATATTATGGAAAGGTAGAGCAAGGTGATGGGTATGGAGATGCCAAGAGTGAGGTGAGAAATTTGAGTGGTCATTGTTAGCCTCACCAAGAGGGAAATATTTAAGTCAGAACTTGGAGGAGGTGAGGGAGTCACCAATTGTATATTCGAGGAAAGAGAGTTCTAGGCAGGAGAACAGCAAGTGCAAAGGTCTTGGGGCTGAGCTGTACCCAGTATGTTTGAGGAATGGCAAGGAGGCTGTTGTTAAAGAGGTAGAATGAAGAAGGGTGAGGGTGAGGGAAGCTAAGAGGTGCCCAGGGGACATTGTCCAGGATCAGGCAGGTCAGGTTGAAGGGTTTTGGCTTTTACTATGCAAAAAATGAGGCACCTTTGGAGATTTGGAGCATAGGAGACACAATTGACTTACAAATTGATTTACAGAGGTGTCATCAGTGATGCTCAGACTGGCTTTAATCAGGAAAGGAGAAAGAGTTCACCCTTTCAGGCACCAAGGGAAGCTGTGGGCAATGCAAGGACCACCCAGAACAGTCTCTCCTGCCTCCATTCCCTCCCACCCCCAAAGTCCTTGTCAGCTCTTAGCAGCAAAGCACAGGCCAGGGCTGGAAGTTGGTAAGACATCCATGCTGGACCAATCTGAGCTCTTGGGTCAGCTGCTGGCAGAGATGGGGGAACATCTGAGGCTCCTGGATGGGAAGCAGATGCAAGAAGTGATTTAATCCATTATCTTGAAGAGTGTGGCTCAAAGGCTGAGACTCCTCATTACACTGGCATATTGTGATATCCTCTCTCCCCTTCTTTGGAAACAAAATCCTGGTTTTATCAGGATTTTCCAAATAGGAAGTTGTCAACTTCCTTTGCCTCCAAGAGTGTCCAGTTGTATACAAAAGTTTCAGAAGGTGTCTTCCAGGAAGTCTTTGGAAAGGGGTCTGACTCTCTTGGAAGGAGTGCCTCCTTAACCCTTCCCCACTCCTTTTCATGTGATGGCTGGAGCTGTAGCAATTATCTTGTGACCTTGAGGATGAAAGCCAGGAGCTCTTGATGGCAGAAAAAATGTGAGTCTGTGTTCATGGACCCCCTTTTACCAGTGCTGCGCTTCTTACATTTGGTCTAATTGATATGAAAAAAATACACCCCTTTCTTTAGCCACTATTGGTCAGTTAAATTCTTAACTGACACAGAAAGTGACTCATCTATGAAGTCTCTATTGAACACCTGAGGATGAACACTGATCTCGAAATTGAAAGAACAGAATTTGAGTCCTTTTTGACTCATGTCTGATTTGAGTCATCTCTGAATGATTTTGGTCAAATTACTCAATAATAATGTTAATGCTTATCGTTAATTATGCAATTACTTACTGCTCTAAGTGCTTTAATTGCTTCATTGGCCCATGTGAGCCTCACAGACCAGCACATAAGATAGGTTTTGTCACAAGCATTTTAAAGAGGAGAGATTTTTCTAGACTTCAGTTTCCTCATCTGTACAAACAGCTGGTGGGTCGACGGTCTTTGAACTCCCTTTTCAGCTCTGAAACCGCATGTATGGCGTCCTTTTCGTTCATGTCTGAGCTTGACCTTGACATTTCTAAGCGGGGTCTTTGTCAAAGATGCTGTCATCTGAGCTGTCCTCTGCTCCCTCCACCTTGCCCAGCCAGGGAGCTCAAGGCCTTCAGAGAACCTTCCTTGGGAGCCACCCCCCCCCACCCCCCGCTGCTCCCTCCGCTGGAGAACCTTCTGTCAGCCACCTAGACGAATCATGGGGGAGGCTGCATCTCTGCACAGCCAGACAATCTGTTTGTTGTGATGTTCGAGGAGGGACTTGGTGAGAGCAGCCGCCAGAGCCTCCCGGGTTATAAAACTTGCCGGGGGCACCCAGGAGAATGGGCTGCTGGCGAAACGTGAAGAACAATCGCCCCGTGCTGTGTAAATACATTCGCGGGCCTGAGCTGTTCCGGGGCCTTCGGAGGCTCATTTCCTGAGCTGTGTGGCAGGAACTGTCTTCCTCAGAACGAATGACAGGCCGGTGGGGAAAGCTAAGCAGACCTTGATTTCTTTCCTGTGTGGCACATTTACCTAATGAGCAGAAGGAACAGGTCCAGAGGGGCTCTGAGACCTGGACCATAGGTGGCCTCAGAGTGAAAACTCCAGTAGGGTAGAGAAACTCCACCCTCTTTCTCCACATCTTAGTTCTCTTTGGCCCAGGTCCTGTGGGACCTTCATGCCCCATTTGTGGGACAGACAGGACGCTCCCTCCCCTAAGTTGGGGGATGCTGGGCAGTTAAGATCTTTCTCTTCTGCTCTTTGAGGAGGGTCTCACGATAGGGTGGCTCTGGCCAGTGTGATATGGGTGCTGATGACTTAGCATGTGGCCTCTTTGCTTTCTGTACGGGAGTTCTTTGTGGGTACGCTCAGCTGCTGAGGAGGTCCCAACGGGTTGCAAAAGGAGAACATGGTCCCTTAGCAATGGGCGTTGAGCGCACTCACTACACTAGCATATGGGAATATTTCATATTCAGTCACTGTGTCTGGGAGCTGCAAGAACACCTCTTTTTTGGGCTTCCCTGGTGGCGCACCGGGTTAAGTGCAGCACTGTGGAGCTGTCGGCAGCTGCAGCACAAGTTCCATCCCCGGCCAGAGAGCTTCCCACATGGCATAGCAGACCTTTCCTGCCTCGCCTGCTGCTCCCCTCAGCAGTGTGTTTCCATTGGTCTGCCTGTTCTGCTCCCCACTCTGTCTCTGGTGAATGCTCTCACTGCCCCACACCTCTGACCTACACCCCAGCTTGCATGCAAAAAAAAATAAATCTTAAAAAAAAAAAAAAGAACGCCCCTGTAGCTCAGCTTCCAGAAAGAAGGTTTAGCACCTGGGACCCTCATAACCAAAGGGTCTGAGCATGAGGCTCCTGGTTTTATGCTCGCTGCCTCTGGGGTGAAGATGGTGCTTTGCCCTCTGTGTGGCCTGGTGGCCTGGTGAGGTGACAGGGCTTGCGTCCTTTCTTCTCTGTGCCTCTGGTTCCCTACTCTTTGACCCCTCTCTTTCCAGGGTGGGTTCTTGATCAGGGCCTGCTGAGACGGGAGAACACAGCTCCCCACAATGCTCCACAAACAGCTGGGCAGAAGCTGCTGCTTGGCGGAGCAGCCGTGGTTTTTGGCTGGTTGTGGCTCTTGTTTTGCAGAGACCAGCAGCCCTGATACCTTCTGGTTGGTATCCTGGGCAAGAAGAAGTGGTGCTGGGCATGTCAGGCTGCAGAATCCTGCCCTCCAAGAGAAGCAGCACTGCAGCTTTGGGGTCATTCCTGGAGGGACTGGAGCAATCTCCAGGGATGAGTTTGGAGACACCAGTCTCCTTGGAGCTGAGTCCCCTGACCCGCTGGGCTGTTTCTACCTTGAATGTCTACAGCTTGTCAATTCGGTCTCCAGGGGAAAGGAGCCAGGCGGCCGGGATTCCCTGAACTTCAGCTCCTGGGACAGCAGTTGCTGTGATTTCGGCATCTTCATTCACTGCTTTTCAAATGCTTGGCCTTTTGACCACCAAGCTTCTCATTCGTCTCTCAGCCCCAAGGACAGCTGGTGTGTAAAGCTGTGGGCTCAGCCATCCCTAAGGGATGATTTTTTAGTAGCTGGTGCTGGAAACACTTGGAAAAAGATGTATTTTGCTCCAAAGTACAAGCCTAGCTTGGATTTCTTCTAGCTGAGAGATTCAACTAACTGCGGATGATAATGGGACTTTGTTAGGGTGTGTAGGGGACCCCTGAGAATGTGGAGGCTGCCCCAGGAGCAAGCCCACACAGCCCAGCCTGGAGGGCTTAATGCTCTGAAAGACGAGGCAGCAAGTCCGTCTACCCCCACATCAGCCTGAACTTTCCCTCCAGAAGCCAGCTGGGGCTCAGGCCCTGCCCAGGGCACACTTTGCAGCTAATGCTCAGAGATGAGACACAGCATGAGACTGGGATCCCCTCCTCCCCCTGCCCCAGTTTTCCATCAAACAACAGAGTAAGAAAAGATCTTGATAATCATCTGCTTTCAACATCTTTCTTTGCAGAGAAGGACATTGAGTCCAGGTAGGACTAATAAGAATGGCACGTGCCAGTATATTGCTTACTATGTGCCCATGAAGTGTCTTAAGCACGTCTTTGTTTCATCCTCCAAAATTCTACGAGGCAGGAATTATTATTATTTTTTAAAGATTTATTTATTTATGCATACAAGCTGAGGTACAGGCCAGAGGCGTGGGGCGGTGAGAGGGTTCACCAGAGAAAGAGCAGGGAGAAGAGCAGGCAGATCGATGGAAATACACTGCTGAGGGGAGCAGCGGGCGAGGCAGGAGAGGTCTGCTGTGCCATGTGGGAATCTCCCCGGCTGGGTGTTGAACTCGCGTTGTGCTGCCGATAGCCCCACAGCGCAGCGCTTAACCGCTGCGCCACCAGAGAGGCCCTGAGGCAGGAATTATTTTCCCCACTTTACAGATGAGGAAATGGAGGCAACAAAGGCTAAACAACTTGTCCAAGGACAAACGGGGCAGGTGGTGGAATCGGAATTCAATGCCAGGCAAGACCCAACCTCTCAGCCACTGTGCTATGCCAGCCTGTAGTTGGTTAGAGTGTGGTTAGGACCCACAGTCCAAGCTCTCCACACGCCCATCATGCCTTCCTCTTCTAGACCTGCACGATCCAACATGATAGCCGCGTGCGGCTGCTGAGCACTTGAAAGGTGGCTTGTCCAAAGGGAGATGTGTTGTAAGCATAGAATACGTAGTCTCTGGACTTCAAAGACAAAGTATACCCCCCTCACAGAATGTAAGATCTCTTATTACTATTAATAGATTACAAGTTGAAGTGATTGTCTATTGCTTATATCGGTTTAAATTTATTATTGTAATTAATTTCACCTATTTCTTTTTTCTTATTTTATGTAACTACTGGGCAGTTTAAGATTACCTACATGGCATGCATCTGTGGCTCACATTATATTTAGTCTTATAAATGGACTTGCATTGTGGTACAAGTTCTGTAGATTTGTTCTCCCCATCGCCAGCTGGAAAACAAAGCGTGAGAGTCCCAGTGCCATTGAAGCTGCAGAGACTGCAGCGCTTCTCAAGGAGGGCATCTCACCCACGCTCGGCCTTGTCTGACTCACATCTGGCCACCGCCGGGATGACGTCATCAGGAGAAGGACATCCATCACACACTTTGGAGATTAGCGGGCCTTAATGGAAATGGGCCTCACACATTCATGCCTGGATCCTGGCTCCATTCCATGTCAGCTCTGCTACTTAGCTCTGAGCCTCACTCTCCACTGGAGAATGGGAGTAATAATACCTACAACCTGAGTTAGGGGATAAATGAGACATTCCTGTAAATCACTGCAACTGAGTACAGCCCACTAATGGCATTGGTTCTCGCCCTTCCAAGCCCTGTTTTCAGAGGACAATTTTTTCTATCACTTGCAAAGTCAAATTCAAGTGACCAAAATCTGAATTAGAGAAAAGGCCAGGGAGAATGGTTTCTGCTTTTTCACTTCCTTGGTAAGTTGGGCCACATCTGAGCCTCAGTTTCTCTCTCTGTGAGGAAGCAGGGGCCTGGGAAGACAGCCCCTGCACTGCTGGCTGCAGGTCATCAGGCACTTAGCGGCCAGCCAGCAGTGTTGGATGTGGTGGGTGAGGCGGGCTCTGGGGCAGCTTCTGGGCCATCATCTTCTTGTCTTGCCCCTGCTTATGGAATCCAGCCAGCTCTGCCACTAACTCAGGCCCGGGTCAGACACCACTTATGGATCTGGGACCAGGAAGACCCAAGGCCTCCTGAGGCTTAGAGTGACCCAGGGTGGGGCCAGGGTTTCCATGAAAAGGAATGATACCAGAATTCACCCTGAGCTGTCAGATGCGGTTGGAATTTTGTGTGAGGGGGTGGGTCCTCGGTTAGCTTCAGCTTTGTCAAGGTTTCTAGGCTGTGACTTCGGTACCCCCATTGCATGGAGGAGTGAAGTCGTGTCAGTAAGTTATGCAGGAAGTTCCCAGCTATTCATTTTTTCAAAAAGTTTCATTTATTTATGCATACAAGACCTGGGGTGTAGGCCAGAGGTGTGTGTGTGGGGTCGTGGGTGAGAGGATTCACCAGAGACAGAGTGGAGAGCAGAACAGGCAGATCAAGTGATATACACTGCTGAGGGGAGCAGTGGGTAAGATAGGAGAGGTCTGCTGCGCATGTGGGTCCGCTCCCTGGCTGGGGATCGAACTTGAGCTGCAGTGGCTGGTCATAGCTTCATAGGCTGAGACTCAACCCCTTGTGCCACCATGGAGGCCTCTTCCTAGCTATGCAAATAAGCAAACATGCACTCAAATCCTGTATCTAATCTTGTTAGTTCCAGGAGCATGGACAAGACATGCCATCTTTCTGAGCTTGTCTCTTATCCTTACAATGAAATACTCCTTAGCTCTTGTAGTAGTTGTGAAGTAAATGAAAATAATGTATTGAACTGCACAGTGTAAATGTGCATTGTGGGCAGTTGTTAAATGTCAGCATTGTGGGCTGGATCTTTGTTGTCAGAACCCTGTGTTGGTCCATGAGAACACAGCAGCTCATGGAAGGAAAAGTGAATGACAGATGGTTGCTAAACTCTTCCCTTTCCCAGGTCATACCCTCCCCTGACACTGTCCATCCGGGGATCTGAATCACAAACAGAATTATTTCCTCCTTGTAAGTCAGTAGGTAAAAATCAGCAAGTATAAGGACAATTTGGGACTAATTTCAGTTCTTCCATGGTTTCAAGCAAATAAATGACTCGCAGTCTTCCCTTGCCCAATCCATGTATCCTCTTGGGGCATCTGCTTCCTCTTTAATAACGCAGGATGAGTAATCCTTGCCTTGCCTTCATTTTACGATCATGTAACAAGGATGAATCCAGTAATGGCTGCAGCATCCTTTGAGGTCCTTGGAGAAATAGTTGCTATATAAATGCAAAGTATGATGTCTATTTCTATTACACTGTGTTTCACAAATAAATATGTAAGCTAACATCACCTCCATGTCAGTGTTGGTCTGGCCAGCTATTTGCCATGTGCATTTTTCCAGTGAAGTAATCATCTTCATACATTATTCCTTGAAAGCATAACTCCGAATACATAAAGTCTGAACTGATGATGATTATTTTTTCTTTTTTGGAAGCTCATCTGTTTGTCCTCATTTCAGCTTCTGGTGTTTCTTTCTTTTTTTTTTTTTAAAGATTTATTTATTTATGCATACAAGCTGGGGTACAGGCCAGAGGTGTGGGGCGACGAGAGGGTTCACCAGAGAAAGAGTGGGGAGCAGAACAGGCAGATCGACAGAAATACACTGCTGAGGGGAGCAGCGGGCGAGGCAGGAGCGGTCTGCTGCGCCATGTGGGAATCTCCCCGGCTGGGGGTCGAACTGGTGTCGTTGCTGCCGACAGCTCCGCAGCACAGCCCAGCTTCTGGTGTGTCTGACACAGCAGTCATAGGTGATGTGTGCATGGGATTTCTCCAGACCTTCAAGGACCTGGATCAGGACTGCTAAGGATTTTGTGCTGATTGTTCTTTCCACTCCCTGTTCCTGACCCTCTTAATTGAGTGGTTCAGAAGACAAGCCCTGTCATTCATTTGAAAAAATGACCTTCTTGTCCCTTCCTAAAATCTTTACTCAGGTTTCTCCCTGACTCAGGAGATAAAGGGACAGATTGTGGGACATGCTTTGATTCATATAGCACTTTAGAGACCATCAACTGCCATCCTTTAGCTCAGTAAAGGTGACTTTGCAAGGCCCCAATAATCAAGCCTGTAGATATGTGGAGTGTTAATTTCCTACTCCTGCTTTTGAAGCTTTCACACTCACTCATAGGTGAGTGGTAATTCTCAGGGTTTTCTTCCTTTTTAATAAAAACACACAGGAATTTGACCCGTTGGGGAAAAGTGAGTATTGATCTTGAAGTGAAGGGGAAACATTTCTCTGTTGAAGAAATCTCCTGAGTCTTGTTCTCAGAGGTAGACACTTGGAGTCTCTTGGCTTGTGTCTCCTGGGATCACTGATCTTATTGACCCATTTCCAAAAACCTTCATGAGACTTGATTCATGTTCACAGGATCCCAGGAGCTGAAGAATTGGAACTTGTGATTTTCTATCTTTACAGAAAGCTTAAAGGAAATCCTAGTTCAATGTTCCCTTGGGCCCTGTGACTCAACCTCGGTCTGATCATTTTGACTAGATGTTGACACACTTTGGGTAAACCTCTGGCCCTTTGTAATTCAGTCTCCCTTATGGAGGTCTCTTCCATCCCCAGCCCCTTTTAAAAGTAGGTGCTCTGTGAGTGGCTGTGACAATGAGTAGGCTTAGCCTTCGGAGTTGGGTTGTACTCACACCTAGAGAGCAAGCTGCCCTCTGCTGGTGTCCCAGGATGTGGGATCATTCATTTTCCTCCTTTACCTGTAGAGTAGTTGTTCTTCACTTTGACCATATGGTGGAATTGTTACAGGGCAGGGAGAGGGGCACCCCAGAACCCCCAAACCTGTCTGCTCTAAATAGGTTCTGCCATTCGCTGCATCAAGACAAAACATAAGACCTTTAGTGGAAAAACACTTTTTTAAAATATATTTTTTATTTAATTTATATCCTTTACATTATTGTGTATCCCCGTAGGTTTCCCACCACCAATTCACCCGTGAACCATCACCATAGTCCCTTGTGCTCTTTTCTCCTCTATTTTGGTCTCTCTTCCTCCCCCTCTAGGAAAAAAAAACCTTTAATACAATTAGTGTGCAATACAGAAAAGACAAAAAAAACATAGCTTTTAAATCAAGCACCCAAAGTTAGCCATCCCCTTGTGGGTTAAGTCCACCCAAATGGGATTGGCCCTAAGTAAGGCCGGAAAGCCTGCCATGAGTCTAAATCACCTTCTGGTGGGGACCCATAAAAAAGGGTCAGAAACAGACCAGTCTTTTATCAAGATAAATGCTGCCATTGTTAGCCTCCCCACGGGTCTCTCACTCATGTCTGTTTCAACCAGTCCAAGACCAAGAAGCCAGTGCAGCTTCTTCACATGTCTCTCTGCTCCCTGTGCCTTCTCCAGGTCTCCTTCTGGCTCTCCTTCCTGCTTCCTCCTTTCTCCAGTCTCCTCTCTGGCTTCTTCTCCCTCCCTGCTCAGCTCCACCCTCCCTTGGGTGGGGCAGGGAACCTGAAACTTCCCCTTTTCCTGGAAACCACCCTCTTACAGAATCTTTGGGGAAAGTTTCAGAAATCTTGAGGCTCAGGATACATCTCAGATCTATTAAAAATATCTATGGGACTGGGACTCACCTGTCAGTAATTAAAAAAATCTAATTCACTGAGGTATAATTTACATGCAATATAATGTATCCTTTAAGTGTATGATTTGATGAGTCTTGACAGATACGCACACTCGTGAAACCGTCACCGCTATACTCAAGATGGGATATTTCTGGCATCCCAGAAAATCCCCTCGTGCCTTTTTTTAAAAAGAAAGATTTATTTTATTTATTTATTCACAAGAGCAGGGGTGTAGGCCAGAGGTGCAGGGGATGAGAGGATTCACCAGAGACAGAGTGGGGAGCAGAACAGGCAGATATACTGAAATACACTGCTGAGGGGAGCAGCGGGGGAGGCAGGAGAGATCTGCTGCGCCATGTGGGAAGCTCCCTGGCCAGGGATCAAACTCCGGCTGCAGTGGCTGGTGATAGCTTCATAGGGCTGAGACTTAACCCCTTGTGCCACCAGCGAGGCCCTAAATTCCCTAATGCCTTTGTAGTCTATCCCTTCGCATTCCTTTTTATTGCTCAGTGGTAATCATTGTGTGGAATGTGACTTGTTTGCTACTTACCTGTGGTTGGACATTTTAGTCCCCAGTTTTTAGCTGTTATGAATATATTCCTACAAATATTTATGAAGAACTTGTGGGGACATAGATTTTCAGTTTCTTGGGTAAATACTTTGAAATAGAATTGATATGTCACCTGAAATTTGTATAATGTTATAATGCAATGTTACTTTATCCAGGAAAAAAGAAGAGTGGGGAGTATGTCTAGAAACAGTAGACATATAGATAGACATTTTAGAGGTTTATATTAAAATTTTTTCTTAATGTGTCAAGTTAAAAAAAGACTGTCTAGATGTTTGGCAAAGGTGAATCTGATTTTATTCTAAGGGGGTGAATCCAGTAGTCTTTGGAGTCACAAATTCCTGTGGTCTCCATGAATAACTCCTAACATCAAGTTCACCTTCACTGTTTGACTCACTAATAGTTTTATGATAATGCAGTTCCCAGCAAGAATGCAGTTCCTGGCAAGAAATCTCAGTTGGATGACTTAGTTTTCAGTTGCTGATCATATCAAGCAAATCATTACAAATAACAATGCTTTGCAACATAGTCCTTTCCAGGAAATGTCATCTTACCGGTGACATCTAAGAACAGATATTATAGCTTGACTTGTTTAAAATAAACACAACAAAATGCCTAATGATTTTTCAAAATGTTCAATCCATTTTCTGTCTTTATCAGCAATGTCTGAGTGTACCACTTACTCTACATTCCTACCAACAGTTTATATATTTTCAGGGTTTTTAATTTTAGCCTTTCTAGTGGGTGCATAACATTATCTCATTTGGTTTTAATTTGCATTTCTCTGATGACTATTGAGCATCTTTTAATGTGCTTATTGCCTATTCATATTTCTTTTACAGCATGTCTTTTTTTAATTGAACTGTTTCGCTGTTATGAAGTTCCAAGAGTTCTTTTTATATTCTTGATGGAGATCTTTGTCTGGTTTATGTTTATATTTACATTTACGAACACACACACACATCTAACATCTTCAATGGCTTGCTTTTAATTTTCTTAATGGTGGCTTTGAAAGAACAGAAGTTAATAATCTTATGATAGTCAATTTAACAATTTTTTTTCTTTTGAAATTTATGCTTTTGGGGTCCAAAGAAATCTAGACCAATCCACAGAGGTTTTGCTCTGTTTTCTTCT
Organism: Scalopus aquaticus; assembly: GCA_004024925.1. NCBI lineage: Eukaryota > Metazoa > Chordata > Mammalia > Eulipotyphla > Talpidae > Scalopus > Scalopus aquaticus. The sequence continues at coordinate 93,186 of PVIJ01001028.1, read as the reverse complement.
AGATGCTTTACAGTTTAACTTTTGTGTTTAGATTACCCATCAGTTTAAGTCATTGTTCACACCAGACTTGTATGGTGTGAGGGATAGATCAAGGACTGTATTTTTTTCATATGGATATCCAGTTGTTGCAAATGATTTCTGAAAAGACTATCCTTGTCTTTATTGAGTTGTGTTGTTTCTTTTGTACAAAAATCAATTGGCCTGTGAGTTTATTTCTGGACTTGTTTTTCTGCTCCATTGATCTATATATCCAACTTATACTAATAAATACTGCCTTGATTATTGTAGCCTTATGGGAAATCTTGAAATCACTTAGCATAAATCTTCAAGTTTACTCTTTTTCAAAACTGTCTTGGCTATTTTAGATCCCTTGCAATTCCATATAAATTTTAGAATCAGCTTGTCAATTTCCACAAAAGAAGCCTGTTGGGGTTTTAATTGAGATTGCATTGACGCTATAGATTAGTTTAGGAAGAATTGATATCTTAACAGCATTGAGTGTTCCAAACTGAACACGGGTCACTTCCATTTATTTGGGTCTCATTTAATTTATATCAGCAATGTTTCATAATTTTCAGTGGAGGGGATGGGTGGGTCTGTTGTATTGGCCAGGAGGTTGTTACAGATGAGCCCCCAAATATGTGACACCATGTGATATACTGAACCAAAAAGCGTGGGCCGGGCGGTGTAACAGAGAATTGAAACACCACATGCAAACGGCAGTAAGCGGGCTGAGGGAAGTTTATTTAAAGACCCAGGCCAGCTCTTCCAGGCAAGGCAGCAAGGGTTAAAGAAGCAGGTGCACACAGGAGTGGTCCTGAATGGGTTTGCTGCTGGTGAAACTTTGGGATTTTTATAATTATGCTCATGTTTTGGGCCTAGGGGATGAGCTGTGGTAATGGTGCAGGTTTTTTTTTTTTTTTTTAAGATTTATTTATTTATCTATGCATACAAGAGCTGGGGTATAGGCCAGAGGTATGTGTGTGGAATGGTGTGTGTGTGAGAGAGGATTCTCCAGAGACAGAATGGGGAGCAGAACAGGCAGATTAACTGAAGTACACTGCTGAGGGGAGCAGCGGGCAAGGCAGGAGAGGTCTGCTGCGCCATGTGGGAAGCTCCCAGGCCTCGGATTGAGCTCATGTTGCAGTGGCTGCCAATAGCTTGATAGTGCTGAGACTTAACCCCTTGAGCCACCAGGGAGGCCCAAAGGTGCATTTTTTTTTTATTTATGTAGTGTTATAATGCAAGATCAAACTTGGCCATTTAACATAGATTAACCAGTGATAGTATTGTGGGCATTTTTCTTCTATTGACTTTTCTTTCTTGTTAGGTCTTGGGGGTTCCATGGCTATGGCGTTCTAGTCCCTCCTGTTATGTCTGCCAGGGCCCCAGTCCCTATCTGCCTGTCAAGGTCTAGCCCCTCAAGTCTTAGACAATTTTTACAAGATTTATTTCTAGTATTTTATGTTTTGGTGTACTATACATGAAATTATTTTGAAACTTCAATTTCCAATGGATTGCTGCTAATATAAAATAATACAATGGGCTGTTATATATTAATCTTGAACCTTATGACTGAATTCATTTTTCTTAGTCCTATTACTTGATGTGACATATCTCTACATTTTTAACAGCAGTGTCTATAGTTTTCAATATATAGATCTTGCATAAGCTTTACATTTATCTGTAGGTATTTTTTGCTTGAAAGTGAGCTTTCAAAAAAATTTCTTTTTCCAAGTACCTTTTGTTCAGACGCCAGAGTTTTGAAACTCCCTAGGTATAGCCGAGACTGAGAATCACTTGCGGGAAGACGCACTTCATAAAGCCTGGTGATGGGGGTGCTAATTGTTTTTGGTTCTCTTCCTTTGCTGTGATGCTTTGGGGTGACTCAGATGACTGAAGCAATGGCGAGTTCCATCAACACACAGAATCATTTGAATCTGTGACCAAGAGGGAACCCTTGTAATTCCTCTTACTGGAAAGTGCTATTGGGTTTTTAAAGCTGATAGGCTCCTAGAAGGGACTTACAGGATCTTGAAGCATGCTATTGGCCTAGGGCAGACCTCACTAGGCTGATGGGTTGGATTTGAACTTCAGCTCTTCAGGACTGGCTGTGTGTTGAGCATTGATATTGGGAGGCAAACTTTGTCGTTCTGTGGGCAATCTATTTCCCCTGAGGTTGTATGTTGTAGGTAGTGGGATGGGTTGGGGTTTTGTAGTCTTTTTCTTGATTAGAAGACAAGAGAAGGAAGCCGGGATGTAAATCTGCAATCCAAGCTTCATTCTCCCCTTTGCTCCAGGTAATGGGATTTTTTTTTTTTAAAGATTTATTTATTTATTTATTTATTTATTTATTTATTTATTTATTTATTTATTTATTTATTTATTTATTTATACATACAAGCTGGGGTACAGGCCAGAGGCGTGGGGCGGCGAGAGGCTTCACCAGAGACAGAGCGGGTAGCAGAACAGGCAGATCAGAAACACACTGCTGAGGGGAGCAGCGGGCGAGGCAGGAGAGGTCTGCCGCACCATGTGGGATTCTCCCCGGCCGGGCGCGAACTCGCGTCGCCGCTGCCAACAGCCCCACAGCGCAGCACCCAACCGCTGGGCCACCGGGGAGGCCCGGTAATGGGATTTAATAGAAAGGCAAATCCATTCATCTTGCCAGAGTTCTTGCACACGGAAGCCATGCGGGCTGCTGTTAGAGAGCTATTAGAGACCTTAAAAAGCATTCGATTCTGCCCCCTCCTTGCTCTCACTTTGCGCCCCTTTTCCCAAGGAGATTGGTGCTGTGCCTGCCGACTCTTGACTCTCCGTCCCCTGGAAGTCTTAGGCCTCATGGGCATTTTATTGAGATTCAGATTGGCTTTACCATCCCATTCTTTTTTCTTCAGTCTTCATAATTTCTCTGCCAGGGGCAGCAATACCATGGAAGTATTTGTCTTTTACTTTTATTCTGTCAATTTTAAAAAGAGACGGTTGACACGCCACTGCATGCAGGAGGGCAAGCCAGTCCCTCAGAACAAGTAGCAGCGGATGCTGCTTCTAGCTACAGGGCCTTGGGTTTCTGAACTGGGCTTAGGCACAGCGGTGCCCCATGCCTTTCTTCCATACTTTTGTTTTCAGCCGTGTTTTCTGTACCTTGTCTTATCTCTTGGCAGTACCAGTGCCAGGGTGGAGCTAGATCAGGTAGTAGGCCTCTGTCCCTTTTAATCATAAAATTATCCTGAGGGAGAGAGCCATTTCTGAAGGTTTCTCCCTGTGTTCCATGTTCTTTTATTCTTTCAAGTCTGTCTTTCTATGCCTTTTACCCATATCCCTCCTTGCCCATTTTAATTTTTTTTTCAATATCAGGTTCAGAAAATTCAATTCCACACCCAGTTATTGCGCACTGGCACCATGCCAGGGACGTGGTAGGCAGGAGGGGTCCAGTAGGAAAGAGGATCTGTTCTCTGCTCACAAAAAGCGGGTTACTGGAGAAGACAGATGTACACAGATGCAAATACCTGTCACTCAAGGTCAGCAGTTACACACCAATAACGAAAGTATGAATAAAGCATTTAGGTGATGAATTCTAACAAGGGCAAGCTTCATGTACATATTGGCATTTATCTGGGCCTGGAATGATGGGTGAAGTTTCAATAATCACAGAAGTCATGAGGGTAGGAGGGGTGAGGCATTAATTAATTTATTTTTTAAAGATTTGTTTATTTATGCATACAAGAATTGGGGTATAGGCTAGAGGTATGGGGTATGTGTGTGAGAGGTTTCACCAGAGACAGAGTGGAGCAGAACAGGTGGATTAACTGAAATGCACTGCTGAGGGGAGGAGTGAGTGAGACAGGAGAGGTCTGCTGCATCATATGTGGGTTAGCTCCCTGGCTGGGAATTGAATTCATGCTACAGTGGCTGGCAGTAGCTTGATAGTGCTGAGACTTAACCCTTTGCACCACCAGGGATGCCCTAAAAAGCTTTGTTTACAGTACAAGAAACCAGCACATAACTAAAAAGGTAACCTATGGACTGGGAGAAGATATTTGCATGTCATCTGTCAAGGGTTAATTTGTAAAATATATAAAGAATGTATGCTATTCAATAACAACAAAACAAAACAACTCAATAAAAAAAATTGCAAAAGATCTAAACAAACACTTCTCTAAAGAAGACATACAGATGGCCAACAGGTGCATGAAAAACATGCTCAACATCGCTTATTATAAGGAAAATGCAAACTGAAACCATGATGAGAGATCACTACATCCTTGAGAGAATGGCCCATATCAAAAAGTCTGGAAACATCAAAAATTGGTGGAAAAAGGGAACATTCATCCACTGTTGATGTGGGTGTAATTTTGGTGCAGCTCTATTGAAAATGGTATGTAGACCTTAAAAAAATAAAAATGGAAATACCATATTGCCCAGCATTATCACTTCTAGGTATTTACCCAAAGAATGTGAAAACACTAATATGGAAAGACTTACATACTTTTATGTCCTTAGTACTTTTATTCACAGTGGCCAAGTCATAGAGCCAACCTAAATGCCCTTCAACAGGTGAATTAGTAAAGAAATCGTGGACTATATACTCAGTGGAATAGTACTCACTAATAAAAAAACATTGAATAGTAAAGGAGAAAGCATGCATTGTACAAAAAGGGAGAATAATATAAAATATACATAAAATTAAAAAAAAAGATTAAATAGTGCCTTTTGGGATAAAATGGATGGCTTTTGGGTGATTATTACTAAGTGAAATAAGTCAGAAAGTAAAAGGCAGTTATGGATGGTTTCACTCATTTGTGGAATATAAACAATCAAAGAAAACAAACTGGAAAAAGCACAACAAGGATACTTCTTAGACTATGAAAAATATACCAGCTAGCAGCTGGCATGGGGGGAGGGGAAAGAAGCTGGGGAGGGGAGATGACAGGGTTGTGGCACTAGAGAGTTGGTGGAGGGTGGTTGAAGCATGTACACATATGGAAGTGTGAATTATACTCCCCAAGTTACAAAGTTATGTAAATTAGTGGCAAATCAATAAAACTTGAGAAAAAAAGCTAAGTAGATGTGTGAGCTTAGTAGGCGGAGTGATAGTTAAAGCTTTTAGATAGAGTAGGAGAGCTTGGGAAGAGAGCAAGTGAGATGTGCAGACTCTAGAACTTTCTTGACATACAATTTACAGACCATAAAATTCACCTACTTAAAATATATAGTTCAATATTTTTAGCATATTTAGAAATTTGTGCAACCATCAACATAATATAATTTCAACTCACCGAAAGAAATCCTGTAGCTATTAGACCTCCCGTGCAATATAGAATCAGGTAAAAAACAAAACAAAACAACAAACCCCAAAACTATTAGTCTAAATATTTATGTGGAAAAAAGACTAGAAAGAAATATATCAAACACAAAACTTAGTGGTCTCTTGGTGGGAATATTTATAAGTAGCTTTATTTCCCTCTCTTTTTGAAATTTCAAAATTCCCCATAGCGAGCATGTATTACCTTTCTAATTTAAAGAAATAATGATTTGTAAGGGAAGAAAGGACATTTCTTCAGGCTATGTGTGTCAAGGGGGGCAGCACCAGTTTAGCTACTGTAGTCCTGTTTTCAGTTTGATTTCCTTCGGGAAGAGAACTTGTAAAATCCTATTCTTCTGAGTTTCTGCCGTGAGTTGGCAGTATAAACTTGCTGTTTGCAATATTTATATGAACTGCCTGGGGGAGTCCTGTAAACTACTCTGTGAGTTGGTTTCTCTGTTGACAGACGGTTGGATGTTGAGAAAATGAACTTTGGAAGGAAACCCAGGTGGGGCTGATGTGAGGATACACATGGTCTTGTGATACTTGCTTGGGGTGAGGAAGGGTAGAGAGGCTGCTATTTCCTTGGCACCTCTTTTTTTTTGTTTGTAAAGAATGGCTGTAGCCACATGTAAATGCACATTTATGTGAGTATGTAGCACTTAATTTTACATTATAGGTTACTGTGGGCTTAGAGGACCAAGCGTATTGCCCCTCTAGTTCTAGTTTAATGACCTTGCCTGGCTTGATTTAAGATAAGTCAAATTCGCCTTCCTTTAATTACATTTTCCCCTTGATTCATCAAGACAACAATAACCTCCAGCCTGACACAGGCTGGTGGAAGTGAACTGACTCACACTTGTGCTTTGAACAAAAAAGTGCTTTGCTTGGCCTCTGCGCACTGTTGCACATCTCAAAGGCCGCTTTCTTGGAATTGAACTTATAGCAACCATTTTCCAGGAGAAGAAACAGACAGGGGAGGACTTCGCTCCTTCAGAGATTGATCCAAAAGAAACAAACCTACTTAGGCTAGCTCAAATAAAGGATGGGAAGGGCCTGGATAAGAAGGAAAAGTAAAGAGGAAAGCTGGAGGCCGCTTCTGTGCGCTCTGCCTGGGCTGAATGCTCTCTTCTCCTCGTGTCTCTGTCCTCACCTCTTCCAGGCTCTTGGCAGATGGGCTCCTACTCACAGCTGGTTTCTGCTCCCTGAAACTTCAGCAGATATGACTCAGCTTAGCATGTGTGTCGACTCTGGCCCTGATTCCACACGACCACTCACTTTAATTTTGTGCAGCATGTGCTCACATATGTCCTTTTGCCCACCATTGTTTCTTTGTAACATGATACGAAAACAAGCATCCTTGCTGACACTGGAGGAAATGATGGTTCGTATTCAAGGATGGGGTCTAAGGATGTCATTTTGCTTCAAGCCCCGTTTAACACGGGTGACCGTGAGCACTTACTGTTCATCTACAAACTTGTCTCCTGGAGAGGATTCAGGTTGACCCAGCATTGTTCGGCTTTCCCAGCAGACATAGTGAGGGAAGGTAGCAGCCAAACACGACCCCTGCCTCCCTGTGCCTTCAACTCAGGCTCCACGAGGTGGCTGATTTTGTAAGGACAAAATCTAATCAGAGGTGCTGGTTTTCTTTCCTTTTTGCCAGTGCCTGTGATGGAGCTATGCAGATGAAGGTGGTGACAGGTCAAGCAGGGACTTCTGCAATGGCCCCATCCCGACCTCCTACATCTCCTGGAATTTAGGTCCTATGTAATCCCCTTTCCTTGAGGGTAGAAGGGGCTCAGGGTCCATTGAGATGCCACCTCTGAGTCAGCTTTCCTCTCCTGTGCCCTCTTTCTCTCTTGCTAGATGGGAGAAAACCCTGAGCTGCAGCTTTCCCATGGTACAGCCCAGGTGCTGGGAATGGGGGAGCCCTCTGGCCACCACCCTGGAGGGAAATGAGCCCTCCAGCAACTGCAGGCGTCAACAGGAGCCTGGAGAGGCCTGGGGACATCTGACTGTAGCCTGTGAAACCCCTGAGGCCGAAACACCCAGCTCAGCCACTTCTGGATTCCTGGGGGATACGGTGTTAAACCACTGAGTTTGGGGCAGATTTACCAGCAGGAGATTGTGACTACGTGGTTCCCTAAATCGTGCTGCTTTGGAAGCACAGAGATCGAGGGATACCCCCAAATAAATGGTGACAGGTGATGTGCCCCAACTAGCTATTCCAGAGAACTTGTTTAGCAAAATGCCCAGTTTCCCTCAGCACGGTGGGCTGGTTCCAGTGTCATATGCCAAGCCTCCCCCACGGCCAGCTGGATGGGAGAAGTTAAGTTCTAATAGTGACACAGCAGGGGCATAAAATACAAACATGAACAACTCCATGTTTGAGAACCTCAGGTAAATGTTTCAACCTGGACTGTAACAGCTGAGCTGCACGGAGACTTGGTGAGCCCCAAAGTCCTGAGTGGGTGCTCGTGGATGCCAAGCCCCTATACCCATGCCCTGTGCAGCTGGTGTGGGCCCTAGGAGAAGCCCACAGTCTTTTGGAACATCCTGGGATGAAAGGTCAGACATGTCCCCATCTATGGCATCTGAGGGTATCTACAGGCAAGATTGGGCCAGAGGTCTGGGGGTGTTCAAGTGGTCCAGCTGCCACCTCCCCATCCCCACACTATTTTTCCTTTTTTTAAAAAAAGATTTATTTATGCATACAAGAGCTGGGGTGTGGGACAGGATGTGGGGGGAGGATGAGAGAATTCACCAGAGATAGAGTGGGGAGCAGAACAGGCAGATTGACTGAAATACACTGCTGAGGGGAGCAGTGGGAGAGGCACAGTCTATGTGTTCTGCTGTGCCATGTGGGTTAGCTCCCTGGCCAGGGGTCGAACTTGTGCTGCAGTGGCTAGTGGCAACTTGATAATGCTGAGACTTAATCCCTTGTGCCACCAGGGAGGCCCACACTAGTTCATACACAGGGCATTTCAGAGATTTCCATGAACCAAGAGTCCTCAAAGTGCTCTATCGCCTAAAAGTTTCCACAGATCTATTAGGATGTTGGAAAGAAACTTGGGGAGTAAGCTCACAGTTAGAAACTTCGCTCAGAGATAATAGTTTCTTGTTTTTGCTTTTGCCCTCAGGGCAGAGTTCCCCTAAGCATCCTTGAATACCCCAGATGACTTCTTGCTGGACTCTTTCATCCAACCTCTCCATCTGCAACCCTTCCCTCTGCCCCCCAGGTTTCTTGGTCTCAGAGTCTACATAGGTCAGGTATCTAACTCCGTCCTCGTACGCACCTCATCTGCTCATTTTTCTCTTCTTCGTCAGTCCCTTTTGTAGGTCTACCCCCTACATTCCAACCATAACCTCCATGTGAGATATTTAAGTTCAGTTTTATTGACACAAACACCTGTCCCCACAGAAAGAACTGTGAAGGAATTATACCACCCAGGAGAGTTTTCCTTTTATTCTCTCAAAAGCAGAATTCTTTTAAGTTGCTGTATGTAACCTTTAGCTGGGGGTGGGGGTGGGGGTGCGGTGGGGTGGTGCTGGTGCTTGTGGGAAAGCAAGAGAGAGGTGAGAAGCCCCCCTTTCTCTGGCACTCCCTCCCTCCCAGACTGCAGCAGCAGAGACAGGGCTGAGCAGACAGCAGGGGGGTGTCGAGTCCAGCCCGAAGCCCTGGCTGCTCTGCATGCAGAGGGGTCTCCGTGTTATTAGTCTCATTACGTGAAAAAGGCTATTAAAGGAGAAGTGTCCTTTCGGAGGGGCGGCGGATGAGGGGAAAGGAGCAGAGAAAAGGGACAGCTATTGTGTCTGATTTTCAAGGTTACCTGTTGAGACAGGACTGCAGCTCCCTTATGGTCTGGAAAAGCAACTCCTTTCCGATAGCTTTATAATGAAGAAGAAAGACCCTTTTGTTAACAATACCTTGTATTTATCTCACGTCTTTCTCCAGAGAAAATGCAAGTGCTTCAGAGATTTTATCTTTATAAAAAGCTGATGAGTAGGTGTGAAGACCTTCTGCTGAACTCGGCCCCTTTGTCCCTAATCCAATCACTTTGCCTCCAGCCCTCTGACTGCCTTGTACTTACGATGACGGACAGGAGCAGGCTCGCCAGCCCCCTCCCCGAGGGCTGATCTGCCGCCATGGGACGGCCCCCTCCTGTCCAGGACCCTTCAGTTTCTCTTGTTCACAGGCCAGAGTCCCACTCCAGCTGTGTTAAATTAAGGGGACATTATTCAAAGGAATTGAGAGCCGTCACAGAGTTCTAGACCAGGAGAATAGCTGAGTCTCTCGGCTCCTGAAGGCTTAGGCCTAAGCCCTGGAAGAATCTCCCTCTCCCCTGTGGGCTGGCTTGGAGATCGCAGCTTCCCTGTCTCTGTGCACTGATTTCCTTCTCCTGCCTCTCTCGTGGGCCCCGTTCTCTGCTTGCCTCTGGGGATCCATGGTCCCCAAATAACAGCCTCGGTGCTGGAGTTTTCAGGTTGAGCGTGGGCAATTCTAGTCTGGTTGTCTTGGAAGAAGAAACCGATTGGCTCAGCTTGGAGCTTAAACTGGTGTCTCCCCTGGTCCAGCTGCTTCTGGTGGTAGAGAAGGCTTCCTCCTCCAGGTGTTACAGGGCAGGGAGAGGGATACTCCAGAACTCCCAAACCTGCCCATTCTAAATAGGTTCTGCCATCCACTGCATCAATGCAAAACATATAAGACCTCTTGTGGAAAAAAATGTTAATGGAATTAGATGAGACAAAGAATATCGTTTCTAAATCAAGCACCCAAAGATACCCAGACCCTCACTGGTAAAAGTCCACCCAAATGCCTGCCACAAGTCTAAAACACCTTTGTCAGGGACCCATACAAAAGGGTCAGAAACAGCCAGACAATTCTGGGAGTTAAAGAGCAAAATCAAAACGAAGATCAACATTGCCATAGTCAACCTCCCCACGGGTCTCTCACCCACATCTGTCTCAGTCAGTCCAGGCCAGTGCAGCTTTTTTACCTGTCTCTCTGCTCCTTGTGCCTCCTCAGGCCTCCATCCTGCTTCCTTCCTTCTCCAGTGCCTTGTGTCTTGTGTCCCTCCTTCTCTCTTCTCCAGCTTCTTATCTCTCCTGCTCAGCTCCACCCTCCCTTGGGTGGGGCAGGGAGCCTGGAACATATCCTTTTTCTGGGGACCACCCTGTTACACAGGGAGGAGACAGGCATGTGCCTTTGTATACCTGCTTAGGTTGTTCCCTTGCTCGGAATGGCCTTTGCCTTGAACTTCCCACAAGAGCCTCAGTCCATGTGTACTTTTCTCTGAGAGGTCATATCCAGCTACCTTGCGCTCTAAGCCCCCTGCACTGCAAACTGTCAACCCTTCTTCTCTATTATCTTGTCACTATTTGCTTGTGTCTTTGATTGTCATACAAGCTCAGGAGGTCTTCAGGGCAAGGCTTTCTGTCTCACTCTTTTTTGTATCTTGGAAACTAACATGGTGCCCAGCCAAGGTTTGTTGAGTGAATCAATGCGTGAAAAACAGCCTGTCTCATCAAACAAGGCGTCTCCTTTTCACCTTTAATGTTTTATTAGTATCAGAAGAAATGATTCTCCTTTTTAATAAGCACTTATACTGACTGAGTAAAGAACCTGGGGAATCAATGCTCTTGCCAGCATTGGGGCACTGCCACTTTGGGGGGCTCTGGGGGGCGCCGAGGCAGCAGTCACAGCATGCGGTTAGTGGCCCAGTTTGTGTCTCTGAGTGTTCTTGCTCCTTTCTTGCTGTCTGTCTGCAGCTGCTGGCGAATCAGCATCTGCGCCAGTGCAATCTTTCATTTTGTTTTATGATAATGTTTATATAGATTAGGAATAATATTAGGTATGGCAATGTTGATTTGTGATCGTGTCCCTCACTCCTTTACATTAGTTAGGATCATTTTGCATTTAAATTTGCAGCAATAACTAAACATGGCAATATTACCATATGACAGTAGGCAGGGGTGGAGGGGGCAGGTGGCAAATGGATTACCTGAGGAGCTTCCAAATAATCTATCAATACCTTCACCTGAGACCCGTTCCTACTAATCCTGCCACCTCCCCTAGAGGACAGATGCCTCTTGCATCTCTGCTGACCACTTCCATCTTCTTCCAGCTCTGGGGAAGTGGTGTGATGAGGGGAAGTGAGTCTCCCTTCCTCTCTTACTTATAAAAAAATGCTTCCAAATGCCTCAATCCCCCATGCTGGGAGAGCTTCTTCTTAAGTTTCCAGGTCTCCTGAGTCTTCCTTGCAATGAGGCAATGTGGTTGCTGGAGTGGCAACTGTGGGACCACATTGAGGTGTTTGGACATAAACAGCTTCTAATCCACCACTAAGTCCTTCAGTCTGTGTCCTTGTAGCATTAACCATAATGAACTCTTCACTTACTGATGTCAGTTTAATATGCTACTTCCCCACGAAGGGCCTAGTAATTTAGCGTTAATTAATGCTGACTTATTACAAATTATGTTACTGACTTACGGACGCTCCTGGGTGACACGCACATCTTTCAGATGAAGCCATAACATTATTACTTAGCAACCACATAGCACTTCACACGCTCGGAACCCTCGGTAATTGCGTTAGCTGCACTGTTCCTCACACTGATGCCATCGCAGGGGTGAGTAGCGGTGTTCCTCTTTCCAGGGAAACACCAATGTAGAGTTTGAAACTTGCCCAACTGCCTATGTGGAGGAATTGCATTTGGCTTATCCCAGAGTCTGTGGACTGTTAAGTATTTGGAATTGGGGCTCACCAGGTTAGATCATTGGGCATTTTATTTTTTATTTTTTTAAAGATTTATTTATTTATGCATACAGCTGGGGTGCAGGCGAGAGGTGTGGGGTGGTGAGAGGATTCATCAGAGACAGAGCGGGGAGCAGAACAGGCAGATCTACTGAAGTACACTGCTGAGGGGAGCAGCGGGTGAGGCAGGAGAGGTCTGCTGCACCATGTGGGAAGCTCCCCGGCTGGGGATCGAACTCGTGCTGCAGTGGCTCTAGATAGCTTCGTAGTGCTGCACTTAAACCCGTTGCGCCACCAGGGAGGCTCATTGGGCATTTTAAATACCCAGAAAGAACAGGGTAGGAGCTGCAGTGTAGGTGAGTGCCACCGTATCTTTAGATCTAAGGTGATCCTTTGCAGTGGGGAGGGGCCGCTACGGTACAGAAAAGGCCACAGAGGGAAAATCAGCCATGAATTTGGACCATGTCCTAATAGATTTGACCAACATCCTAAGTTTTGGTTGTCAAGTTTTTCAGCCTAGATTATGGGGTGGTGTTTTCAGTGGCAAACAGCTTTGTGTCTATAGAACCAAAATCATTTAGAAAGGGAGTTTTTTTTATACTGTGGACGCTGGAATTAATGTCAGACCGCACCTGTACTGTAGAGGAGGGGAGACTCCCTGAGTTACTTCCCCACATTTTCAGGATTGAGGAAGTTGATTGAGGAACAGGCCCACAGGTTGAGCTTCGCAGAAGCAGGAGGGGTAGACTGGAAAGAGACCTCTGGCCACGCGACTCAGGGTCCCTTTTCATCTCCTCTCTAGCCTCTCTTGCCTGCCTACTGCTGCTGCCCTTTTGTGCTGGACACATTATATAGTCTGAAGTATTAAACACATCCATTTGAAACAATATTTTGATTTCTAATAAATGATAAGGAGAGGGGAAATGAGATTCCCCTCTGGCCAGAAAAGGGCAATCTTTACTCTCCATGGGAGAAAGATAAGCCCAGTCAATTTGTGGAGACGGTGTCAAAATTAAATTATTTCTCCAGAAACATATATATAAATAAATAAATAAATAAATAAATAAATATATATATATATATATATATGTATATATATAAATTCAACTTGTTTTTCTTGGAATAAACATTATTACCATCTTTTCTTTGTCCTGATCTGTAGCAAACTCCAGGACCTTAATTAATCCCTGCACTTGATTTTATTTGTTCATTTCTGTCTTGTCCTTGTCTTGCTTGCTAACCCCATTTTAAAATACAGAAACTGGTGCCCAGAACAGACAACTAGGAATTCATTTCAAGCTTGAATATGAGTAGAACTCATGTCAGAAACTTTTTTATTCCTTGACTCTTATATCAAAACCTTTTGTTGATGCCCAAGCAAACCAGTGACATATTCAGATCAGATTAGCAATTTGCACCTTCATTAAGGGCTTAGCAGAGCAGCTTTGGTCTGATGTCTTAAAAAAAAAAAAATCCATTTGTATCTGTCGGGAAACGCAACCTTATTTGCATCTTGGGCTGTGTTCCTGGGCTGGTAATGATGATAAATCAACTCAAGTCTCAAGCAGGCTGGTGAAGTTCCAAACATTAGGTTCACCTGGGAGGGGAGGCGGTGCCCTTGGAGTGACTTCCACGCTCCTTCTCCTTGCACAAATTTCTAGGTGGAGAAGAGCAGACGTACCAGGGAGGGGAGTGTGTGCAGTAAATGGTCAGCAGAGCCAACCTTGGCGTCTGACAGTCTGAAATTCAAATTATGACTCTACGTTTTCTAGACATGTTAGCTTGCGTAAGTCACTTGACCTCTTCGAGCCTCAATTTCCTCACCAGGAAAATGGGCATACTAACCTCAACCCTCAGGGGTTGTGACAGATGAAACGAGATGATGTGCTTAAGGCACTTGGTACATCCCCGACACTGAATGAGGGTTGCTTTTCTGAACTTGACACGCAGAGTTGAAATACCATGAGACACAGATGGATAAACAAGAAGAGCAGCCGATTCTTATGAATGATATAGAGAAAGACGCAGCGGGTGCTAGCTGGTAGATACCCACTGAAGGAAGGACAGCAGTGCCATCTCTGTGCCACCCACATGCCGCTGGGCTCACAGACACGCCTCAATTTTCTGTAGCTGGGCCTCCCTGGTGGCGCAGCGGTTAAACGCTGCGCTGTGGAGCTGTCGGCAGAGGTGACGCGAGTTCGACGTCCGGCCAGGGAGAATCCCACATGGCGCGACAGACCTCTCCTGCCTCGCCCGCTGCTCCCCTCAGCAGTGTAGTTCTGATCTGCCTGTTCTGCTCCCCGCTCTGGCTCTGGTGAACCCTCTCGCCGCCCCATGCCTCTGGCCTGTACCCCAGCTTGTATGTAAAAATAAAAAATAAACCTAAAAAAAAAAAAAAAGAATCATTGCTCTAACATTTAAAAAAAAAAATTTTCTGTAGCTACTTTTTGCTGAATGTGGGTGCTGTTCTCATCTACAGGTGTGAGGAGTGAAATTCCTTATCAGCCTGAGTGAGACACGGTCTCCAGGTTTGGGGCAGGCTGTTTCGAGCAGCAGCGGGAGGATGATGTGCCGATCAGCATCTCTGCGCGTGAGGAGACCGAGATCACCACCGTGTAAGCCAGTCCCACGGATGTGGCATCCCTGGAACCTGCAGCTAAAAAGGTTCATCTCAAAAAAAGAGATGGGGGAGGGGGAGAGGGTGCATGAAGGGGAAGAAATTTACCAAGCAAGGGCCAGAGATAAAATTAAGCATATTCTATTAATGGGGGCCACAGGACAGAATGAGTCTATCAATCTAGCCTGACCAATTAGAAAAGGCTTTGTTTATAAGAAGATCCAGGGCCAGGATGCAGTTTTTTGTTTTTTTTTTTTAAAGATTTATTTATTTATGCATACAAGAGCGGGGGTGTAGGCCAGAGGTGTGGGGTTGGAGAGAGGATTCACCAGAGACAGAGCAGGGAACAGAATAGGCAGATTGACTAAAAAACACTGCTGAGGGGAACAGTGGGCGAGGCAGGAGAGGTCTGCTGCACCATGTGGGAATCTCCCTGGCCGGGGATCGAACTCTTGTGCTGCAGTGGCTGTGGACAGCTTCATAGGTGGAGACTTAACCCGTTGTGCCACCAGGGAGGCCCCAGGATGCAGTTTTTTAGGTGTTCCAACTCTGCTTTCTGGTTTTAATTTCCAACCAGCCCTGGCACTCAGCTCAGAGTTGTTGCTTTTACTCATCTGTAAGTACAGGCCTCAGAAAGAAGTTAGGAAAGCTTGTTTTTTCTTTCTGTGCTCTTTAAGGTCTGAGAGCAGTTTAACCATTCAGCCCTCATTACACACTGATCATACCTGTGGGATGTGGGTGTTCTGCTCCCCAGCTGGGCCCAGAGCCGTGGCTCCCTGCGTCAGCAGTGCTGGGGTGGCAGCGGACACTCAGCCCCTGGGCGCTGCTCCCTGTGCACTGAGTTCTGGTCTCTGAGACATGTTTAAACAAACACCGAGTGTGATTTTTAATGTTCCCAAGGGGCCTGATCGAGATGTCTGGGGCTTCTCCCAGCAAGTTCCTTTCCGTCTACAGGTTTGGCCGGTCAGCCAGGCAGAGTCTGGACAGCAGGCCTCTGGGGCGTGGCTGCTGTCGGGGGCGGGGGGGGGCCTCCAGCTAGGAGCCACATCTTGCTGTGTCTGCAGGCTGCTGAGCGCAGCCTGGATTGATCTGCTGGTCCTGACACTGTCCTGCCCACACACCTCAGACCCTAGAAGTGCAATTCTCCTGGAGTCCTGGGGGCTGCCTGACCTGCCCACCACTGCACCCACTGGCTGCGACCCTGGGCCAGCCAGCAGGCCAATAGGCTGGGAGCAGGCCTGGCCTGTCTCGGATGCAGGCTGCGGAGCTGTGCCACTGAGTAGCCCGCTGCTTCCACTTTCAGTCACCCAGATAAGGGAGAAACCCAAACAGCTGATTCTGCCCAGGTCAATTCGAGGAAATGTTATGGTCCCAAGTGCAGACCTAGAAGCAGGCTCTACATAGACTCAACCCCAAGTCGGGGCTGCATCCACCTCAGCACACTCAGTGTGGCAGACTCCACACTACTGCAAGCACTGCTGTTCCGTTCCCTGGGGCAGGCAGGGCTGGCTTCAGCCACACAGCATTCAGGAGGGGCTCAGGAAGAACTCCACCAGCCCCCCTCTGATATATCAGCCTTACCATCTAGCAAAAATCTTGACCCCCTCCTTAGCTTCTTATTCCTTTAGCTCTCTTGAACTTCTTTTTTTTTTTTTTTAAAGATTTATTTTATTTATACATACAAGCTGGGGTACAGGCCAGAGGCGTGGGGCGGCGAGAGGGTTCACCAGAGACAGAGCGGGTAGCAGAACAGGCAGATCAGAACTACACTGCTGAGGGGAGCAGCGGGCGAGGCAGGAGAGGTCTGCCGCACCATGTGAGATTCTCCCCGGCCGGGCATCGAACTCGCGTCACCGCTGCCGACAGCTCCACAGCGCAGCGCTTAACCGCTGCGCCACCGGGGAGGCCCCTCTCTTGAACTTCTTGATCGTACCATCCAGAACATCTGCAATGTAAACATGTCTGAGCCATTTCCTCGCCTCTGAAATGGGCAACCCTCATTAAGACAGGGTGAGGATTAAGTAGTTAACACATGACAAGAAGAGCTGTTGGAAGAAATTCTGGTACAGAGTAAAGGCTAGAAGGGTGTGAGCTGCTACTACTGTTATAACTACCGGGAAAGGTAAAAACATCGATGTCTTTTTTGGGGGGAGGAGAGCTGCGCTTCTTCTAGTTCATTCATCACTAAACATTACTAAACCAGGTAGAGAGTCTGAGACCTGCAGTTCCCAAGATATTGTGATCACAAAGGATCGAAGTGCAGGGAGATGGGACAATTAAATAACACAGAAACATCCCTCCAGTGGAGGAACGATGGACTCTGGGAGAGTACCTAACAGGGCAACACAAAACTTCTCTAGGGCTCTTATTTGACAGATAAACAGAAATAGACAACTGGTTGACCTGAATTACAATGACCCCCTGTGGACCAGACATCTCTTTAGGGTTGCTGGCAGCTCAGTATTGCTTAGGGTGCCCCTTTATGATGTATGCAAAGCTGCTGCCTCCTTGTTCTGCTCTGAAGCCTCTGGATTGAGTAATAAACATTAAAAAAGCCATTTTTAAGGGTTCAGTAGAGGTCTCCTTAATAAAGTGCAATGAAACAGCAGGGATATATGACGGCCTCCAGAAATGTCTGCAACGAGCCAGGCGTCCTGCCCTGCCCCCACCTGGACCACGAACGACCACAGATCTCCCCAGCTATTGCTTGTCCTTTTCAGAGCCAACCTGGCTTCAAAACTGCTCTCTGGGGTCTATTCCTATTGGCTTCAAGACGTCAAAAGTGGTGTCATATTGTTGGCTGACCACTGGTGTTTGTGCAGGACAGGAAGGCAAAGGGAACAGGCTGGTATCGCAGAGGGCAGGAAGCAGGTGGTGGGAGCTGGGATTTGAACGTGGGCCGTGTTCTCACACACAGCAGCTCCCACGCATGCGTTATGTCTGCCGAATGTCCGCACATTTGTGCAATTCATTTGTGTTTGCTCATCACTTTATGTGGCTCCTTCCAGCTTACCTCCTTTCCCCCTGCTCATCACCTGACACTAACCCCATGGACACTGCTCTGGGATCCTGGAGACAGGTGTGTGTGTATGTGACGATGAAATGGGGGTTCAGAAGCCAGTGTTGGGCTCCTACCTAGCCCTTCTGACAGCTTTTGCAGAGACTTCTTATCTCATACAACCCTGGGAGGAAGGAAAGATATTCTCCTCCTGTTCCACCCTGCTCTTCAATTTTCTCTGTGGGGAAGTCGAGGAAAGAAAGGTCACGTGCCTAAGATCACTGGTCGGATCCTGATGTGTGCAGCTCACTAATAATATGGTCACTAATAACATGTATTTTCTGCACATCAACCCTGTCTACCCAAGCTCAGCGGAAGCACCTCACAGACCTACTAAGGGGCTTCAAAGACATTTGCTCGTGGACTGATATACTCCAGTTTTGCTATTTTTTTAGGTTTCCCTAGTTTCCTATGTTTAGCCAATGAGTGAGAGAAAAGAAGACATGCATTGGGGTGTGAGGACAGTGGGCTTAATTGGGAACTGAAAAGCTTGAGAAGGAAAGCTGGCAGGCTTTCCTTATGGGCCAGTGCAGAAATCTGAAGGGAGCAGTGTGGTGCCCCCATTCCCCAGTTCCGAGTATTTAGTAAATGCCTGTCGATTTGCCTCCAGCTGCAGTGGGTTCTGAGTTGTGCTGGTGGTGATGGAAATTTGTTCCTGCTCATTCTTCTTTCCCCTCCCCCTACACTGTTTAAGGAAATTTTATTAAAGGGAGAGTTTTATAATCCAAACTACATTTCCTTGCTCAGTTATCAATTCTGTTATTTAAAACCTAGGTGACATTCTTAACTCTTCCACAGGAAAGAATTCCAAAATCAAAGAAGGGAACACTTTAAATTTATGTCCTTTGCTAAAATCCTTCATCCCACAGTCTATAAAACATTAATTTTTTTTCTATTTTATTATTTTTTAGAAATCAATAAGTAATCTAGGGCCAGCATTATGTTTGCTAGATCTGACATTTGCTTGGCACATAAAGTTCAAAGTTTCCTTTTCTTTTTTTTAAATTAAAAAAAATTTTTTTGAAACTGGCATTCAGAATCCACCCATGGCTGGTGGGTGGATGTAAAGAATTTGATTTGTTTTAGTCGTAGTCAGGTGAGACATTGCAAGGTCTTGTTGATATCATCTATTGGGTATTATGCAATATCTCTAACATGTTCTGCATTGGTAGATGTAAAAGAAGTATTGCTTGACTCCTCTCGGCTCTGCGAGCGGGAGCAGGGACATCATACAGTACAGCAAGTCAGCTCCTTAGCTTTCTATGTGTGGGGGGAGGCGGGAGGAGGGATGAGAAGTGGATTGTGGGAGCTGAGCTCTGTTGGTTTTGCAGGAAGTTTGTTCTTTTGTGTATATCTCTGGTCTATGAGCGGGGATAGGTTGCAGAAGGGATATCATACTTCTTGGACAGTGGCATAATATTTTATTTTGTTCAAATTTAGGTTTATTTATTTTTAAAGCTTTATTATGCATGCAAGAGCTGGAGTGCAGGCTAGAGGTGTGGGGGGGTGAGAAGATTCACCAGAGACAGAGTGGGGAGCAGAACAGGAAGATTGGCTGAAATACACTGCTGAGGGGAGCAGCGGCCGAGGCAGGAGAGGTCTGCCGTGCCATGTGGGAATCTCCCTGGCAGGGTATCTCCCTGCAGTGGCTGCAGATAGCTTCACAGGCTGAAACTTAACCCCTTGCGCCACCAGGAGACCCCACATTTAAGTCTGAAAGAGAGAGTGAATGAATAAGATACAATCACTTTTAGAAAAATGTGTGACAAAAGTGGTGTATGGAAAGTCTGAACCAAGTTGTTGAAGTTAAAAAGCAAACTGCAGGAGGGCTTCCCTGGTGGCACAAGGGGCTAAGTCTCAGCACTATGAAGCTATCCACAGCCACTGAAGCTGTGGCTTAGGGGTGGAACTCCCTGGCCAGGGAGCTTCCCACATGGCGCAACAGACCTCTCCTGCCTTGCCTGCTAGTCCCCTCAGCAGTGTATTTCAGTCTGTCTGCCTGTTCTGCTCCTCACTGTGTCTCTGGTGAATCCTCTCACGCCCTGCACCTCTGGCTTACACCCCTGCTTGTATGCATAAATAATTTTTTTTTTTAAAGAAAGCAAACTGCTGGAATGAAAGCTATGGGTAGAACCAAGCTGAATAAATGAAATTGTCACTTAGTTGCTAATAGAAACCTTACTGATGGACAAGGAAGGAAACCAGGAAAACCTATGAGCCAGCACACTCTAGCCCCTCCTCCTTTGACTTTTGGTTTAGGTACTTTGTAGGTGATAAAGATTAGACCCAAGCAGGAATGGAGAGAAGTTCTAACTAAGATAATTGAAGCCAGCTAATAATTCTCTGCTTTGACCTCTTCGCTCCCACCCTCACTAAACTGTAGTGATTTGAAGTCTCAATTTAGCTAGTGCTGACAGCAGCCTCAGGTACGTACTCTGGCTATGGAGCTGAAAACTGGGAAATCAAGGTTAATTCACACACAAAAAAACTAGAGATGCTGAATAAACAATTCTTTTTCTTGAGGCTGCAAATATTACCTATGACGTGGAATCATATTTCTTTGACCTTTGTTCTTAATTTATTAGGTAAGGACACCTTAATTGTGAATCAAGGAATATAGTATATTAATAAAAAAAAATAGATAACAATTGATCTGATCATAAGCTGAACTTATCTTTCTCATTAGGCTATGGTATAATAAGAAATGTGCATTTGCAGTTTGCCTTCTGGGTTCCTGTCAGAGTTCCTAAAGGCCGGGATTTCCTGAGTGATAGGGCCATCTTTTGTTATTCATAACGAGCCCCTTCAACCTCACCAGACTTCATGCTAATGAAGTGACTGTGGGTGGGACCGACGGGTTGGGACTTTCAACTTCTCTCCCCAGCCTCCTAGGAGGTGCAAAAGCCTGGAGATTTTCAATCACTGATTGCCAATGAGTCAGTCAACGTGTCTCTATATAGGGAACCTCCATAAAAAGCCTTCAACAATGGAGTTTACCAGTTAGTGAGCAGATTGAGGTGCTGGGAGGGTGAAGTGCCTGGAGTCAGCTGAAATTCCCCCTCCCCTGCCATACTGGACACTGGGCATATTTTTCTGGAGACCTGGGGGGTGGGGGCACTCAAGAAGGAAGGGACCTCAGCCTGGTATTTAGGTTCTTGTCACAGACAGGAAAGAATTCAGGGTTGAGCCAGGTATCAGGTAGGCATGATTAATGCAATGTGAAAGCGCACACTCAAGAAGGGAGTGTGTGCTCAGAGAGAACTCAGCCCATAATGGGTTTAGGGGCTGAGTAGGGTAAATGGGGGCATGGAATTTCATGGATCTTCTGGGAAAAGAGTGGAGATATCCTGGAATTAAATCACCACCCACTTTGTGCCTGGGAGTGTCAGGGCTAGTGTGTGTACTTCCTGACATGTCAGAGAGCATCTAATGAGATTGCCTGGTACGAAGGTCAGATTGATCACCCCACTTGGCTTCTGTAAGTCGGGTGGCTGATTTGTGGCCCTGGAGGTCGCACCTGCCTCTGACTTCCTATTTTCCCTTCTTTCCTAGTTTCCAGTTGGCTCTTCTCGAACTGTAATCAACAGGAAATGGTAAGTAAAGTGCTTTCCTGTGTTTTGTGGGTCTTTCTAATGAACTATCAGACCTGAGGGGGGTTTGTGGGAATCCCTGAATCTATAGGCAATTCAGGTAAAAGTGGGGACCCAACACTTGCGAATAGCATCTGAAGTTCCACTTCAGGGGCATCTTGTGGGACTGAGTTCTGAAACCATATGGAATATGATGCTAGCTCTGGGTAGTGTCAGAATTGAATTAGATTGTAGGACACCCAGTTGGTATAAAGAATCAGAATTGGTGGGTATGGGGGAAAATCCCTTGAACTACCATACCATCAGCAAAGGCATCCTCTTTGGAAGTTACTAGAACTACAAGCTTCATACCAAAGGCCAAAACAAGCAACTGTCTGAAGACTTGCTTAGTAAAACCATGCCTTGTCAGTGAGCAGGTGTTATAGGAGACTTGGCAGGAGGAGTGGCTCAGTGAGCAGTGAGAACAGCATCAGAGCAGAGCTTCAGAAGATGAAGTCACAGTTGGAGGAGATATTTGCCTGTATATAACCCACCCTGGATACATATCCAGACTAACATGAAGAATTCCACAAATCAATATGAAAAAAGATGAGACACTAAAAATGATCAAAGAACAAAGATGAAGCAGTTTACAGATGAGGAATCCAAGATAATCAATACAAATATGAAAAATGTTCAATCTTACTAGTATTCAGAAAATACAAAAGATTCCCAAAATGAGCTGCCTTTTCATACTTATCAGTTTAGCAAACATTTTAAAAGTTTGATAATACCAAAGAGCAACCAGCTGGAGGGCACAGCCAATTGGACAGTATCTAGCAGAATTTGGGGTAGGCAGACTGTGACCCAGCAATTCTACTTCTGGGGTATATACTCTGGAGCTCACGTGTATAAACACGATTATCACAGCCTTGTGCAACCAGAAAGTGGTCTCCTAAATAAGCAAGTTGCAGAATATGATAAATAGCAAGCAATGATTTCTATACATTTTTAAAACATCAATACTACATCCTGTTATGAAAACACAAGTAGTAATACTCACATACACAGATGAGAAGAATAGACATGAACTGTGGGAGGGTTATTTCCTAGGAAATGGGATAGGTCAGGGGTGAAGACTGTAACCATAACCATAATGTTTTAATTCTCTTAAAAAAATCTTAAGCGAAATGAAACAGTTGTGTATTCCCTATGGTAGATACATAGGTATTTGTTTTTATTATTTTCTGTGCTTTTCGTATGGTTGAAGTTGTTCACAAATGTAGTCTTTTAAATAAAATATGGTAGAATCCATCCTAATCTGGGCAAAGCAGGACTAAGTCATTACTCTCTGTTCCTCTGTCTGCACGTATACTGTTTCTTCCTCAAATCTGTGGTCATAGAAGGTCTGTTGGACTAGGCAGAAAAGTGAGAAAGTATGGCCTTAAAGCCATGGTCACTGCTAGGACAGGGAAGTGAAATGTCATCCCGTGCAGGCGTCCTTTCTAGCCCATCCCTGGGAGATGGCCAAGAGGCATATACTAGTGTGATTCTAGGAGCAGAAAATTCCTGCCTCCTGCATACCTGGCCATTCTGTTTTTGGGGACATCTTCATATTAAGTTAGAGACTATACGACTGTGACTTTTCACTTTGCCGCTTTACCAGAAAGCAATAGCATGAATGTCTCTGTCCAGATCTTGGACAGGAAGCTCTCCACACTTATCACCATTTTATCATTCTTTAGATCTCCTTGATGCAACTGGATGGCACCCAAAGGTGAAGCAAGTGCCTGGGTATGATCAGATTATATCAGAGCACAGGGAGCCTGTTATTTGTATGGACTGAATACTGTACCTTAATAAATTTGCATTAGCTCTTTAAATGGCCACATCACATTATATCCTCATATGAGGTTTGTGATCAATGGTTACCTAATTGCCTCTCTTGCGCCACAAAATCCTTTTCTCATAAATTGCGGCCAAATCGCTACTCTCTCTGCAACCATTCTGCATTTGTGCAAGTGAATTTCAGAGATTGCTGCTGGGCAATGCATTTATACTTGTTAAATTTTATCTTCCTAGCTTTGGTCAGGCCGTCTAGACTTGAGATTGTTCTGAATTTTGATTATGTCATCTATGGTATGTGCTTTCCACACCAAGTTGGTGTCATCTGAATAATTGGTTGACAGGTTTTCAAAAGAATAGGATCAAGGACAGAATCCTGTAGCAGGGCAGCGAAAACTTTTCTGTGGATTGACACAGAACCATTAATCAGCAATCTTTGGTTACAGCAGTTCAATTGGCCATAAGTCTGCCTCAAATTATTATCATCTGATGCAGCAGATGTGCAAGAGATTGAGTGGTTAGGAAGACTCAGAATTGTAAAGATGTCAGTATTCTCCAGATGAATCCAAAATTGGATGCAAGGAAAATCTCCAAAACTTCTTTTTATAGAACATAATGAACTGATTCTAAAATTTATTTGGGAGAGCAAATGTGGGACCAAGAAGATCCAAGATAATTCTGAGGAGAAAGCACAGGAATTTGGGGGGCAACATATCTGTTAGAATTCAAGTCTTATTATAAGCTATAATGATCAGGACAGTTAGGTATTATCACAGAAGAAGAAAAAGAGCAAAGAAATAGGAAGTCCTAGAAATGAAATCTAATAGGTAGAAATTTGGTATGTAACAAGGCATGTTGCAACTCTGTTTGGAACACATAGACTGTTTTAAAAATGGCACCGAGATACCTGGTAATCCATAATGGGAAAAAAATCCTATCTCTATTTCAAACCTACACTAAAATAGATTCTAGGATGTTTAAAGACCTAGATGTGAAGAGGACCCTTCAAAATATTGGGGGGAAATGTAAGGAAATATTTTCATGGCCTTGGCAGTGGGAAGCATTTCTTGAATAAGATGCCAAAGAACAACCCAAATGAATATTTGTTAGATTCGACTACATTAAAATTAAAAATATTCATGTATCAAAATACACACTAATAGTCAAATTACAGGGTCCTCCCTGGTGGCACAACGGGTTAAACACAGCGCTGTGGAGCTGTCAGCGTCTGTGGCGCAAGTTCAATGCCGGGCCAGGGAGATTCCCACATGGTGTGGCAGACCTCTCCTACCTCGCCCGCTGCTCCCCTCAGCAGTGTATTTCTGTCCATCTGCCTGTTCTGCTCCCTACTCTGTCTCTGGTGAACACTCTCACCGCCCTACACCTCTGGCCTGCACCCCTGGTTGTATGCAAAAATAAAATGAATCTTTAAAAAAAAAAAATGTCAAATTACAGGGCCTCTCCGGTGGTGCAAGGTGTTAAGTCTCGGCACTATGAAGCAATCAGCAGCCACTGCAGCACGATGAGTTTGATCCCCGGCCAGGGAGCTTCCCATATGGCGCAGCAGACCTCTCCTGCTTTGCCCGCTGCTCCCCGCAACAGTGTATTTCAGTAGATCTGTCTGTTCTGCTCCCCACTCTGTCTCTGGTGAATTCTTTAACACCCCCACCTCTGGCTTACACCCCAGCTCTTGTGTGCGTAAATGAATCTTTAACAAAAGTAAAAGTCAAATTACAAACTTGGCAAAGATTCTTCTAAAGTTTATAAAAGATAAATAGTAACTGTAATGAGAAAACCTGTTTCAAATCAGTATGAAACTACGGAGAATGTAATAGGGAAAAGGACAAGAGTTTGCTGGTAGTTTTACAGAAAGGAAGTCTAAATGGCAGTGAATACATAAGGCAGTGCTTAAGCTCAGAATCAAACAAACAAATGCAAGTTAAAATCACAGTCAGATACATCTCTGAGCTGTCAGGGTGACACCATTTTGGAAGTCTGGTAATAGCAGGTATCAGCGAAGACATGAAACACTGGAGCTTTGGACGGGTGCACTGGTCCAGTGTGGAGAGGAAGCTGGAAAACACCTGGTAAAGCTGAGAATGCACGTACCTTGTGAAGACAGTAATCGCATTCCCAGGTGTAAATTCTAGATATGCTCATTTATACATCAGGAGGGATTGACATGCATGTGAGAATGGTGTAATTAGAAACAACGTGTGTGATTATTCACAGAATGAATGAACTGAAAAATTCATTCAGTGCTGTAGTCTGGTGATGAAAATTAGTGAACAACATCTACATGTAATAGTGAATGAAAAAAACAAATAGCAAAAGGATACATATAGTTTGATGCTATTTGTATGAAGTCTAAAAACACGTAAATGATATTCTGTATCAGGCATAGCAAACTATAGCCTGTGGGTCAAATCTGAGGTAAAAAATACCTATTTTTATACATCAAGTTTTATTGGAACACAGCCATATCCATTTGTTATCTCTGGCTGCTTTTATATTACAAGGGCAGAGGCAAATGGTTGCAATGGAGATTATATGGCAAAAACTATGTAGTAGGTTTCTGTGAACAATATTTCTAACCTGAGATTTCTGATAAGAGTCTAAGAACCGGCAAACTGCAAAGTTAGATCTTAATCTATCTCTTCTCCTGGCCTGTTCGTGTGATTTGTCTGTTGGTCATCCTAGCCAGTGTCCAGGCTGCGCAGGCTCTTGCCTCCTGGATCGACCTCAGTAGCTTCCAGGCTGTCCCATGCTTCGTCTGTTGGTCAACCTAGGCAACATAGGCAACCTCCGGGCTGAGCCAACCCTGTTCCCTTTTTTGACCTGAATGCCTCCAGGTGACCTGTGGTGGGCCGGCTGGTCAACCTAGCCAACTTCCAGTGTTGCATCGGGCAACACCACACTGACAAATGCAGTTGTGGAGCAGGCTACATAATGCAGGATGCTGCTGAAGAGCAAGATCCAGACCTTTTTATTGATAAAATAATCATACAGCATCATGTAGGGGGAAGGAGGACAAAAAGAGGGAGGGGTAAAATGAAAACGTGCTGTCATCTATAATATCGGGGGTTGTGGGTCTGCCCTCTAAGATTCTCATCTGCGTGATGACCTGGTATTGTGATTGAGATCAAGCCCTAGATCCCCTGCCGTGGTTTCAATCTTATCAACAAGGGGTTCCACTGATCAGCTTCTGGGGTCCCTTGTCATACATTGGTCCTTGGCCACCTGGGTGTTCCTGGTCATACCTTGTGATGGTAGCCTTCCCAGAGTGATCGAGCTTTCTGCTCTTGATTGATTTGAAAGACACCTTGTAAAGTTTGGCTATAACTGATTGACCAGGCAGTTCTGGCCTAAGAATGCAGAACTGTAGGTAACAAATGGTGGCCAAACAGGCCGTTTAGGATTAGCAGACCCACACTCCAGGTTGAGCAGGCACTGGCCTCCTGCTCGAGTCAGAAAGCCTCCTGGGTAACCTATGGTCGGTCTGATGTAGTGAAACAGGACAGGCTTGTCTCCTTTGTGACTGGTCTCTCAGATAAGGATCAACAAGTTTGTCTTCCCTCATGTCTTGCAATCCCCCCCTCCCCAGCCCCGCATCCTTGTTTAATAGGTTTGCCTTCTTCCATTCCAAGGAAAAGGGAGTTAAACAGCAGTTGTTGACTAGAAAGCTCGCGTGCCCACCCAGAATCTTAGAAATTTGGAATTCCCTTGTCAACCCCTTTCCCTCTCCCCTTTGCACACCTTGCCCATTTTCCCTTTGTATAAATAACCCTTCATTCTGCCGAAGTGCAGGACAGGGGGTCTTTCAGACAGGAGTCTGCTGCCCTCCTCATTTGTCGACAGATTAAACCACTTTCATTTTCCTCAAACTCTGTTTCCTTTCATTGGCGGAGGGAAAGTGAGGCTGGTGTTCGGTATCAGTCTCATATGGGAGGATGCTCACAGACCATGTTGGTGGGGGGGACTGTGAGGTGATAGGGTTCCCCTTACTGAGGGGTGCATAGTCCCGGGTGGCAGCTGCTCCCCTGGACACTGTGCAGGAATTAGAAGCAGAGGACTAAATATGCAGAGAGCAAAGTGAGGATCTTCAAAACAGAGTGCCTGCTGAGTATTAGAGGGGGACGAGATCCGTCATGTATACAGAAACATTGATATAAATGAAAACACATGCACCCAAAACTACATCAGCTGTTTCCAGGAAAATGCGCAAGTTCAAGGAGACTTGTCCACACATCCAAATGGTTGCTTAAGAGCGGGGCGAGAGACTCTTTCCCAAGCAGTGACTCCATGGCCGTTTACCTGGATTATCTTTCCATTCGCGCTCAGACTGGTTTCCTCCTGGCTCCTGCCGTCGAGCTGATCTTAGATGTGTCAGCCTCGACTCAGATCCTTACTAGACTTGGCATCTCCTGTTTTACTCATGGTCACGCTGTTGAAGTATGTTACGGGTCCAAGTTACGACAGAGTCAGTCCGATGTAATTACAAAGCGGTGGTTTATTGCTAGCTCGAGCTCGGGTCCCAATTAGCCCGAAGTACCGACGCAGTGGTCTAGTAGGCTAAAATGGAGACCCCTAGCACAGTGTTGGTGCAGCTTATAAAGGCAATTACAAAGGAATTTAGCAACTATACAGAATTTGGCAATACATCAAAAAAGGGGGGTGGTCTCAAAGTAGATGGTCAGGGCTGTTATCTTTTGGTGTCCCTGAAGCCTTTTGCTCCTGCCAGGGGAGTCTATAGACTTTGAAATTTTTCTGCCGCCTGGAGGAAGTTTATCTCAGGTTGCAGTCCTTGAAGTTTTACAGCTGCAGGGTGCCAGACTGTGGCACCTTGCTTTATCAATGGCCACTGACATTCTTACTTATACATACTTTTACATTTCCTTTACAGCTGCAGGGTGCAGACTGTGGCACCTTGCTTTATCAATGGCCACTGACATTCTTACTTTTACATACTTCTACAACGCCTTGAACTCCACTATGCCAATAAACTTGGCTTTGACATCTTGCTCTTTTTCTCTGAGTGCCTGACCACATTGCTCACCTTCTGGCCTTGCCTTCATTACTTCCAGCTCATCTCTGACAGCTTGCTCTGGTCTTGCTACACTGCATGGCCACACAGATCAGCTGGTGTGAAGATGGACCTGCTGGAAATTGTGTGATGATCGGTGGTGGCCAAGTGAAGTCATGCCTGCCTCAGTTTACCATCTCCCAGGCGCTTTGTCTGTTCCACCCTCTCTTCCCAGGCTTTGAACTCACTTGGGGGTCAGGGATCCCATCTGTCTTTTCCTCTAACTGTAACTTACAAAGATTTTGAGTTTTATTTAACACCTTGACATGTGCTGATGTATTATAATATAAACTTTCAAAAGCAAAAAACTAAGTAATTTCATATGTATCAACATACATATAAGTTATTGGGGGGGGTGTTGGAGGGTCCTGTTCTCCAGGCCACATACCCCAAGATACTCATGTCACGAACACCTGCTCCATCCCACAGGGTGAGATGGCTTTCAAGAAGCTGGTGTCATCAATTAAAGGCTCATTGGCCAAGAGGTCACCTCGAGGGCAGACATTGATAGAAGACGAGGCACATCTCTGCCATCCACCTGCCTTCAATTGAGAATCAATCGTTTGGAACTGCCGGTCGCTTTGTTTCCTGGGCAAGGGTATGTCTGGGTTTCTTGGGTGTGACCCAGGGGAGGGTTGTGTAAAGACATGTGTATGGGAGGGATGCTTGGGTGAGGGTGTGTGCAGTGTGTCAACTCCGGCACCAGCCATGCCAGCCAGCCAAGTTCCTGGCACCAGCTAGACCCTCAGTTCCTGTGCCCTGGCCAGGTTTCTAAAGGCTTGGCGCCATGGCATAGCAGCGTGGCATGGGGAGGGCAAGGCTTGCTTCAGTGCCTTACGGTGCATGTCTGTTCTCTAGGGGAGAAAATCAGGCTGCTGGAAAATATTTGCACTATCACCAGAAGTCCATATGAATAAGAATTGGTTCTGGGGTGATGGTGGCAATCAATAGGTGTGGGGGGCTAATTAAACATCAGAGTCTGTGACTGGCGGCTGCTCTGACTCAACTGTGGTGATTACACCATGTGGCCCAATGGATTTGCTAAAGTGTAAATGAGCCTCAGCCCTGAGTAAGAGGTGAGCTCCACCTACTGCATCAACACCAAGGACCATGCTCCTGTTTTCACATTCCAAGGAACTGGGACAAAGGAAATTAGACAAAGGAATTTGCAACCTTTTTGGATGGAAGACATAGAAGGGGATTTATTTTGAATGTAAATGCTTTCATTTCACTGGCATTTTGTGACTCTGTAAAAGAAATAGGGCACAATGTTGAAATCATGATTGCTTTGGAAAATCTAGATCTTGTGGGAGGTGTAGGATTGTGAAATAGTTTATATAAGGTGTTTGGGGATAGAGCAGTTAGGGCAATCAATAAAATGCCAGCAGTAGACCAGAGTTCTGCTGTGTGATCAGTCCAATTAAACCATGTGTCTTTTTGATGTTGTTGGTTCTCTCAGCAGAAACAACTCAAGACGATGTGCTGAGATGTGTTTTGACGCTGGAGAGAGAGAGAGATGAATGAAATGCAGGGGGCCAGGATGTTAGTACCTTGCAGTTAGGAGGGGGGAATTGGCGGAGGAGAGAGAACTCAATAAAAGAGATACCACAAGACTAGAACCTGACTCACACAAGGAGACTGGGTAGAAGGAATCAACATAACCATCAATCCAGTGATAACCAAAAATCCTTAGGCAGCCAGTTCCTAAGGCTGAACAAAGGGCAAAGATATAGAGGTTGAGCCATTGTGGAACTTCTGGTTCCAGTTCAGGTTCTAGTTAGTTATTCAGAATCAACAATAGATAAGCCATAAATGAGGATGGACCCCTCCTGTTGAGCCCCTCCTGACTGAAAGAGACTATATCAATGCAATCCCTGCTCTGGCTGGGGACAACATCTGGCCTGCCCACCTGTGCTATGCAGGTGTCCTTTCCACCTATTCTAGCCCTCTGCAGGGCAGCGGCCTACTTGTCTGCTGTGACCTGCACCATGTCAGGTCTTCTCTGCACTGACTTCCCTCAGCAGAGGCGGCTCTCCTCAGGGCTGCCCACCTACCTGCAACCATGCAGGCCTCTCTCTTAGCAAACCTGTCCCTTTCGGGGCAGCTCTTCCTGCCCGCTTGTGTCAATGCAAGCGTCCCTTATTCCTGTCCCTTTCCCTAATAAACCTGTTCCTTGAAATATAACTAAGTCTCTGGCTCATGGAGAAACTTGCCACGTGCCACTGAAGGGGAGCTCTGGTAAGACCTTTCCCAGGGTGAACCCAAGGACCCCACTCTTAGATCAACTCGACAGCGACACCAGGAATGTGTAATGAGCATGAGTTCAGACCCTCTGGGCCCATACCTAGACTTCAGCACTTAATTGTGTAAGCTTGGGCAAATTGTACAATTTCTCTTAGTTTTCTCTTCCCTGAGAGAGATTGTGCCTTCCTCAAAGATGCAGAGAAAGAATTTACGGTTGCAAGCTTTCTATGGTAACTCTAGAAGAAGGTGATAGTGAACGCAGGCCTCAGTTTCCCTTAGCCAATAAAAGGAAACAGAGTTTGAGGAAAAGGAAAGTGGTTTAATTTGTCGACAAACTGAGGGGGGCAGCAGACTTGTGTCTGAAAGACACTGTCCTGCTCTCTGGCAGGGTTATTTATACAAAGGGGGGAAAAACGGGAAGATGGGCAAGGGTCGGCATGGAGATTCCTTAGTTTTCTGAGATTTGGGGTAGGCGCCAGCTTGCTTTTTCAAGGACTGCTGTTTAAGTTAAGAATGCAAGAAGACAAACCTGTCAAACTGTTACCGGGAAGCCCTGATATAAATGGGGTGCCTGTCTGGGTTCTCACCCGTGCACTTAAAAGGGACTTATTAGACTCAACTGCAGACACACACAATAAAATTAATAAAAAAGGTTTATTTACAAAAAGGGAAGGGAAAAAGATAAAGAATAAATTGGTGAATGCGTCCTACTGTTACAGGGGAAAATGAGGCCTTTTTAAACTTAGACAAAGCCAGTGCCTCAGTTGTTACCGGTCACTATTTTGGTTCTGCACCCGTGCATACATTTACAAAACTACTCAAGTTTAGGGAAAAACATTGGGATTTATTTAACAAACAGGGAAAGACAAAACGTTACTAAAATTAAAAGAGGTAAAGCAAAAGTTACTAAAGTTAACATAAGGCCATTTACCTTATTTAAAATAATGTCCATTCCTTTAAGTTCCAAAAAGGTAATATAGATGGCGTGTTCACTTAAAATAATGTCCAGTCCTTTAAGTCCCAGAAAAGTAACAAAGATGGCATGTTCCCGCCACTGCTGAAATGGAACTTGTCTTCCAGACAATAGGCCACGATTTCAACTCAGCATCTTCTTTCTTATGTTGGTGAAGGTTTCCCGCCGCAATGGCATCTTCTTTCTTATGTGTACTGATCAGATTGCAGGCCAGGTTCCAACTTGCGAGGATGACACAAGATGCAACTAAAAAGGCTTTTAAAACTGCATTGCAAACAGCAACTACAGCGGCCAGACGGCCCATCCGACTGCACTCAACGCATCTTGAAAGGCGCCCGCTTTGGGCCTCTGCCTTTTCTCTTTGGCTACTTACAAAGCCTCCAAAATCTTTGGCCCTAAATCTTCATTTTTACTTCATGGCGAGCTATCGACTCCTACTTTCCTTCTACATAATGACATCTCCTTCTTCTAGTTCTACATAATGACGTCTCCTTCTTCTAGTTCTACATAATGGCGTCTGTCTCTTTCTCTTCCTTTCTTCCCTTTTAAAATCTCCTAGCCCCGCCTTCCTGTCCCAGGTCTCGCGAAGCCCACCTGGCTGCAATTCACCTTTAACAGTAAACCCCTGTAGGGGGCGCCAGTTCACCGGACTTTGACTCAGTCGGCTACGCTACCAGATCCACTGAGCTGGAATCTCAGTGGCACGCTCAAAAACCTGGCGATCCACAACCACGAGCAATAGCCCCCGTCAAAGCTCACATGTCTGTGATACCAAAAACCCTTGCTTAACTCCACCCTCAGTACTTAGCTTCCTTCCTTCGGTGTTAATGGCATTATGGGATTCGTAGTCCTAGGTGTCTTGGATCTCTCTGGCTTGAGGTGGGAGTGGGGCCCTGGGACACTCCCCTTTCCTGAGGACCACCCTCTTACACAACAAGGGAAGAAATTGCAAGAGATGGGGAAAGACAAACTTGTTAATGCTTATCTGAGAGACCAGTCATTTTAACTGCATCATAATCCCCACTCTCAGTTATGACCTCCCATTTCTATGGGACAATGGGGCATCACATCTTGTGGCTGCTTCCCCCTGAATGGGATTTTCGTGGGGGTGTGTGGTTTACTATGGTAACTGCGTCAAAGGGAGTTTGGGCTTACTGCTTTGGGAAGGAAGTGTGCAGAGTTTAGTGAAGCTGAGGGGAGTTAGGGTTGTCTTGGTCAGGTGCTGCTGATGTCGTTTTTGGAGTTGATGGGCTTGAGAGCAGTGTCTTTGGGTTCGCTCTGGGAAAGGTTTCACCAGAGCTCCCCTTCAGCATCATGTGGCAAGTTTCTCCATGAGACAGAGACGTCAGATATACTTAAATGAACAGGTTTATTAGGGGAAAGGACAGTAAAGGATGCTTGCATAGACACAAACGGGCAGGAAGAGCTGCCCCCAAAGGGGCAGGTTTTGCTAAGAGAGAGGCCTGCAGTGTATTTTAAGTTACAAAGTGTGGTTGCAGTGTGGTTGCAGGCAGGCAGGCAGCCCTGAGGAGAGCTGCCCTGCTGAGGGAGGTCAGTGAAGAGAAGCCCCGGGCAGGCAGGAAGGCCACTGCCCTGCAGAGGGACAGAGTTGGTGGAAAGGGGCTCCTGCAAAGGCACAGGCGGGCGGAAAGATGGCTGCCCTGAGCCGTTGCAGAGACAGCACTGGTATAGTCCTCTTTCAGTAGGGAGGCGTTCAGGAACCGGAGATTCTGCAATGGGCTCAATCTCATATATTCACCTTCCGCTTGGCAGTCTGATACCTACTTGACCTTATGCTTTGTAACTTAGGTGCTGGCGCCTAGGGATTTTGGTTATCATTGTGCTAATGGTTATTGATGTTGTTTTAGAGTCAATGGATTTGAGAGCGGAGCGGGGTCCTTGGGTTCTCTCTGGGAAAGGTTTCACCAGCGCTCCCTTCGGCGGCACGCGGCAAGTTTCTCCACGAGACAGAGACTCAGTTATACTTAAAGAACAGGTTTATTAGGACAAGGAAGTAAAGGACACTTGCACAGACACAAGTGGGCTGGAAGAGCTGCCCCTCTGAGGGGGCAGGTTTGCTAAGAGAGGCCTGCATGGTGCAGGCCACGGCAGACAGGCAGGCTGCTGCCCTGCAGAGAGACAGAGTTGGTAAAGGAAAGCACTTGCATAGGCACAGGTGGGCAGAGAAAATGGCTGCACTGAATTCTTGCACGGATGACACTGATATAGTCTTCTTTCAGTTGGGAGGGGCTCATCCTCGAGGATGGCTGCCTGTTTTTTTTTTTTTAAAGATTTATCTTATTTATACATACAAGCTGGGGTACAGGCCAGAGGCGTGGGGCGGTGAGAGGGTTCACCAGAGACAGAGCAGGGAGCAGAACAGGCAGATCAGAAATACACTGCTGAGGGGAGCAGTGGGCGAGGCAGGAGAGGTCTGCTGCACCATGTGGGATTCTCCGGCTGGGCTTGAACTCGCATGCATCACAGCTGGATGGCTGCCTGTTTACTGGCTAATTAGAATTAGAAAAGAGACCTGAGATTCTACAGTGGGCTCAATCTCCATATCTTTGCCCCTAGACTGCAGTCTAGCTCCTACCTATGCTTTGTAATTTAGGAGCTGGCACCTAGGGATTGTGCTAATGGTTATGACGATTTCTTCTACCTCCACTTTCTTGTGTGGGTCTAGTTCTAATCTTATTTTGCATTATATCTCCTCCATCAGTTATGTTGATTCCTTCTACCCCCACCTCTTTGTGTGAGTCAGATTTTAGTCTTGTGATGCCCCTTTTATTAAGTTCTATTTCCTCCATCACTATCAGGGGTGAGGGCTGTCTGGAGGGAGCACAGACACATTGGCTTTGGAGCAGTGCTTTCCTCCCCCTTCACTGAAGCAGAGGCTGCACTGACAGTGGCGCTAACATGGGACCAGCCTGGTGTCTGCCTGACCCTCTCTCTACCCCTCTCGCGACCACTTCTGAGAATCTTAAGCCCCCAGCTCAGGGTAGTTCTCTCCCCTCTCCCCCCTGGCCTCCCAAGAGGTTAACATCAGCAAGGTTTCATAAGTATTTATTGCAGGGAAAAGAGCCCACTGCCCCTGCTGGGCCCTGGGCTGCCAGGCGCTGAAGTCTGGAAGAGGCAGTTTGTATGCTAATGCTGCTGATTGCCTGCAGTCTTCTGACGATTCTGCTTTAGCCTTTCTATCTGCCCCTGGGGAGAGGTCCAGAGCTGTTACCCATCTGCCCTCTCCCTTCCCTTCCGCCTCTGCCCCAGCCCCACCCATCCAGTCTTCCCAGAGAGACCCATAAAAATTTATTCGACTCATTATGCCCCAGACCAAGCCAGACCCTTTGTTTTGAGAATTATAACCAAATGTCCAGATTCAAATGTGTTGTCTGAGGCAGGAGGTGGAGGGAGGGTTCGTAGGAAGTGACTGCAGGGGCTGGTGCTGGGGAGAGAATGCCAGGGGTGTGAAGTGGAAGGAGGCAGAGGCCAGGTGTCCTTCCCTGCTGGGAGGAAGGCCTCGGGCGAGGTTTCAAACCCGCGTCCATCCCAGTTTCTCCTCTGAGAATCACTAGGGTATTGCTGTTGGCAATGGAGTTGTGCCTGGCTATGGGCACTGGACTCAGGCCCCGGATGTGGTAGGGTGAGGGGCTTTATTGTACAGGAGTCCACTTGCTTCTTGCAGCTATGCTGGGGCGCCCTACCCCAGTGGCTCATGACCGCAGGAGCACTGTCTTGGCATGGGGAGTTGCAGAAAACACTGATTCGTGAGTCATAGTTCCTGAGATTTGGATCTGGATTCATTTGGTCCAGAGTGGCCTTACCTTTGGGGTTTTTAAAGCTGAATTGAATGTGCAGCCAAGACCGGGAGCCTCAGCATCCTCTGGGATCACAAGAGACTGCCAGTAGGTCTGAATTCTGTTTGTTTTTTTAAATGTGAAGTGAGGAACAGAATTGCCAAGGAGTCAGCCCGTCCATCCTCTGTGAGCCATCCTCCCGGTCAACGCGGAGCGTGCCCGGGGAGAGCTGGGCTCCTTAGGGAGACGGGATTCTCCGTGGCTAAGGATCCAGCCTGGGGTCCCAAGGGATTCTGTTTATGCCCTGGTCCCCCTGCTCTCAGCTGCATGGCAGGGGGCAAGTTACTTAATCTTTCCAAGCATCACCTTCATCATCCATAAAATGGGGATTATAATTACCCTCCAAGAGTTGTGGGGATTCAAGGAACTAATGCCCGTAAAGGAGCTAATAGAGTGCGCTTATAGTGATTAAAGGTTCTCATTTAAAGGTAGTTATTATCATCATCACTAAACCTGGTGTCTTGGGGCTCAGATGGCCTGGCGCTCATAATAATGCGATATTCATAATGCTGACTAACAGTGCACTTACGACTTGCTGAGCACGAGTGGAAGCCCTTTGCATGTATTAACCGAGCACAGAGAAGCCAAGCAGCTTGCCCAAGCTCTACAGCTAAGGCCAGTGGGGGTGGGGATGGAGCAGCCAGTCTGATTCCAGGGCTTATCTCAACTACCCCTGGCTTCCCATGACATGGAGCAGAGCAGCTGGCGCGGTCAGGACCCCTCTCTCCTGGTCACTGCTGGCAGAAGCCTAAAAGGAGGCACGTGGTCGCAGACCGGGGGTGAGGGGCCTGCGGGGTCTGGAATCCGAGAGCAGCACTGTGCCGGCTCCATCAGCCTACACATCCCTTAGCTGCATCTCCATCCCGAGCATCATACCGGAATTTCAGGTTTTCAGGACTAGCCCCCCAGCCAGGAGTGGACCCCAGGCTGCAGGGGCGGCACTGAGTCCTGGCCACTCGTCCACCACGAGTTGGTGTCATACGAAGCCGCAGCAGGAACTTGGCTGACACTCAGGCCAGCAAGCGAAAGGAGGCAAATTTGTTTAGAGAAAGAAAAAGTTTATTAGAGAAAAGGAACAGAAATAAGGTGGAACTCCCAGGCCGGTGGAACCAGGCCAGGGAGGGGCAAGGGAGCTGAAGTGGAGTCGTGTCTCAGGGAATATAGACCGTCTTTCCCTGATTATTCTAAAGCCCCATCAGTCTCTTTGTGATTGGTTAGTTCTCTGTGGTCTCACACGCTGCCTTAATGTCTCTGTGCCCGGAACTAAGTCTCTGTGTCCCAGCCCTTACCTTAGCGTGCTTTTTAAAAATTATCCTTGATCCGGAATGTCCTATGTATGGCCCCTAGTCCTGGGGTGCTTGTTGCCCTTATTTTGGATCTTCCCTTATTCCTCTGGTTGCCCTATCTCAGAAGCTTCTTTAACTCTCTAGGGGTCCCTGCCTGCTCTGTCCTTGAAGCTACCTGATTATCCTGACTTGCCCTACGTCTCAGCATCGTGCTGGCCTCTTCGATCAGACCTGGCTCTTTCCCAGCCTCCAAGCTGTTGCTCCAGGTCTGGCAGTGAGGCTGATAGTTAGGCTTGCCCACATCACGCCCATCTTCATGTGGCAAACTGACCTAGTACATTTTTGACATGGATATTTTAAATGCTAAGCAATCACCTTGGAAGGGGATGGGTCCTGATGAGAGCCTCTCTGTGCCCATTTTCCACCCTGGAGTGTTCACCTTAGGGTGCTGCCAATGCTGTCCACCTCTGACGTGTATCCAAGAGAGTTTTAAACACAGCCCATAAAATACCTAAGTATCTTAAAGTTAAGTTACTTCTAAGCAATGTAATGCTCTTCTCAGAGGAGGGTCTTTTCCTTGAACTTGTTCCCAAATATTGTGACAGATATATGCACACAGAAAGAGAATTCCCACGGGCTCTGCAGAAGAACATGCATGAGTGAAATTCCTGCAGGAATGCACCCAGTGATTCACTTACCAGAGCTCCAGGCGGCGCTTTTGCTGTTTGTGGGCCAGTTTACATGCGTGGGACAGGTGTGTTGACCAGAGCTGAGGGATGTAATCAGAGAGGTTCTCCTGCCAACCACCTGTCCCTCGACCCCACCCCCTGATTTTTGAGGCCATTTGCAGAGGAAGATCTGGAGGAGGAGGCCTCTATAGAGACTGCACCTGATAGGGAGTCGAAGAAGCCAGGAGAAAGGAGTGGGACTTGCCCCCCCAGCCCTGTCCTTTGCCACTTTCCCATCAACTTTCCCTACTTGGCTTTATATTGTGTCTGCCAGCAATTTCTTTTTGATTTTTTTCTTTTTAAATTTTTTAATTGGAGTAACATTGGTTTGCAACATTGTGTGAGTTACAGCACTGCAAGTGACATCTGCATATAGTACACGTGACCACCACCAAAATTGAGTGGAGATGGCAGTTATTCTCTTCACTGAAAATGCTTTTCCTCAAAGGGGCCGCCCAGGACCTAGTGAAAGAGGGGAAGCAGAATGAGATGGCCCTACCTGCGGTCTGCACTTGACTTCTTCACTTGACTCCTGTCCTTGTCTGTTTCTCTCCTGTGCCTTTGTCTGTCATGAAGATCTTCCTGGCTTTTCATTCCCAGTCCTCTGAGAGCTGATGGCCAAGCCCTTAGCCCAGGCACACCTGCAGGCAAGACCAAAGGAAAACCAAGTATTTATATGAAGCCCACTGCACATCAGGCGCTGCTCAAAGTGCACCTGTGTCCTCACCATCCCCTGTCCTCTTTATAGGTGAGAAGCCAAAGTCTCCAGGGAAGCCTATTCAAATGCAGGTCTCTGGGTTCCAAATCTAGGGTTCTTTTCCATGACCCCCCATGGCATCTACTTTCTGGCTACTGATGTTAAATATTGCATGATCCTTAATGAGTGTGGTCTGCCTCCCTCCTCATTCCATCTACCCAGGGTGGGCGCCTTGGCCCCCAGTTTCTGCTAGCATCCTTTTCCCTTTGCGGCGCAAGGAGAAGTGATCCAGGAGGGGAAGGGTGGGGGAAGCTTGCTGAGGACCCCAACTCAGACATCCATGGGGACAAGGTTGTAACTGGCCTGGGATCGGCAGTGCCCGCTCAAGCCAGCCTGGCTCCTGGTCTGCCTCCTTCAGCTTTACAGGGAATTCCAGAAACTCCATGTAACACACGATGGCAAATTAGGAGCTGAAGTAACATAGCAACTGCAAATGTTATCAGTCAGGTGACCCTCAGAGGCTGACTGCCATTCTGGGGGAGATTACTGCTTATCCTAGTAAATACCAAGACCTCAGGATGGTGGTTTGGGCAGGAGGGGGTGAAGAAGCTCTATTACTCCTGCCTAAGAGGACTCTGAGCAGTGAGACTGAGACTTTTTACTCCTTTATTCAAAATAAAGGTGTTTGTGAGTGTGCGTGTTCATGTTTCATGGGCTGTACTCACTTCTGGGCACATATTCTTTGTTCTTTTACAGAGATACTGGTGTAGTAGAATGAGCATGGAACTGAGAGAAGGCCCTAGATTTTCTTTCTTTTTTTAAATTTTAATTTTAGGACTACATTTTTTCTTTTCATATGTGCACATGTCCCACTCATCTTCCACCAAACCACCCATGCCAATACCCCTTCCCTCTCCCATCCGCACCTCCCTCCCTCCATTCTCTCTGGTAACGATTAAATTCTTTCACTGAGTTCAAAATTTGTTCCTACTGTACTTTGCCTGTCTATGTTTTTTTGGTTATCTATATTCCACAGGTGAAAGAAACCATCTGATATCTTTCACTTTCTGACTTATTTCACTTGAGATAATTCCCTTGTGGTCTATCCATTTTGTCTGAACAGCCATTATTTCATCTTTTTCCCAGCTGTGTAGTATTCTACTGTGTATCCATTTGTCTATTGAATAACACTTAGGTGGTTCCATGACTTGGTAATTGTGGACAGTGCTGCTATGTACAGTGGTGTACATAAGTCATTTTGTATTATAATTTTCAGATTAATCACTAATTGAAATATTGCTGGAAACCAACAAATGTTGACGAGGTTGTGATGAAAAAGGAACTCTCATCCACTGTTGGTGGGAATGCAAGTTGATGCAGCCTCTTTGCAAAACAGTATGGAAATTTCTTAAGAAAATAATAATGTGCCTTGAATTTTAAATTCTGGTTCTACCATGAACAAGCTGTGTGATCTTGGACAAATAACTTACCCTCTCTGGGCTTCAATGAGGAAATTGGAATAAGAATGACAGATGTATCATTATCTGCTCAGATTGCCATAACAAAATCCCACAGATTGGGTGGCTTAAATAACAGAACTTTTCTCATAGTATTGGAGGCCCGAAGTCTACTATCAAAGTTTGTTTTTCCAGAGGCCCCTCTCCGTGGCTTGCAGCTGTCTGCTATCTCCCTGTGTCCTCACATGACCTTGACTTTGTGAGCGAGTCCCTGGTGTCTGCTTACAGGCCGCCAGTCACACTGGGGACACAGGGCCCATCCTTATGTCCTCATTTAAACACATCTACCTCCTGCAAGGCTCTCTCTCCAAATATAGCCACATTGGGGGGTCAGAGTTTTGACAGATGAATTTGAGGGGGACACAGCTTAGTCCCTAGCAGATGGATGGTGACACTTTCATTTCACAGCCTTCAAATTTCTATCCTGGGGACTAGCAAAGCGCTTTTTGGCTCTCTCCAGAGAAAACAGAAATAGGCACCAAGGATTTTATTCTGGCCCTGCCTGGTCTCAGCTGGGCAGAAAGCAGGAGACCCGAGTCAGATACTGTGGTGGGAAGTGGGGGGACAAACACACAGCAGGACCCCTCCTGGGGTGCCCCTAGTTCTGTTTGTCAGTCGGCCCAGACCGTCCCAGGGCAAGCCCAGCCTCGGGGGAGGGGCACCGCAGGGGGCTTGTTCCCTTGTCCAATGCTAGGGACAGGTAGAGCCCTGCCCTCAAGGCTTGGTGGGGGCTCCCCCCTCCTTGGAACTTTCTAGCCAGAAATTTTCTGTCTTGGCCTCCCCTTATCTGGGACAGAAGGTGGGCCAGGAATACCCTGTTTTATGGACAGATTTTAAAGCTGGGATCAGACCAGAAAGGCTGGGCTCAGGGAACTCCCGCTGTCTCGGGCAGGGTGACGGCAGGAAGATCTCATTAACACCTTTCCACAAAGGGGAAAAATAATATTTCAGCTTGTTCCCTTTGTGTCTTCAAGCGGTGATAAGGTGCCACCAAAGTGCCAGTCTGAACTGCGTTCCAATGAAGGATTATGCTGATAAGATGGAGAGGAGGGATGGGAGGGGGGGCGCGAGGGAAGGGAAGGGGGGCGCTGGTTTAAGGTTATTAAACAGGAAATGCCTGACCATGGCGGATCAAGGGGAAATTACACATTCTGTCACATTTGCTTATTGAATCCCAGTTCTATTGAAGCTCGAAGGAGGAAAAAAAAATATAACGCCACCCCCATCAACCTCCTTGTAGCTCTTATTAGATTTCACAACCTTTCAATATTAAAATGCTAGTGCCGGTGGCAAAATTCCTTGTCAGTTTTTAATATCAGTAAGGGATTGTGGTATTAGGTTTAAGGGGGGCTGGAGGTGGGGGTGGGTGCAGACAGTCCACAGAATCCCTGCCTCCTTGGCCACAGCTGGATTTGCAGCTCAGAGTCTGTTCAGCCTGGTAGCAT
Organism: Scalopus aquaticus; assembly: GCA_004024925.1. Taxonomy (NCBI): domain Eukaryota; kingdom Metazoa; phylum Chordata; class Mammalia; order Eulipotyphla; family Talpidae; genus Scalopus; species Scalopus aquaticus. The sequence continues at coordinate 52,207 of PVIJ01001028.1, read as the reverse complement.
CTGCCCTCACTCCCAGGGGCAGAGCTGCTGGGAGGGGGCATCTACCTCAGGGGGACCACATGCCCCGTGAGCTTCATGGTGACAACCAGGGATCCTCATACTCAGGTCTCGCCTCCCCAAACTCTGCCAGCAGGTCCCATCAGTTGTCTAGGAGGCTCAACAAGGGACCGCAGACCTAGCAAGTTCAACAGCAGACACGCACTGCCTCCAGTCCTGGGCGGGGGGGGGGGGGGGGGTCTGAAATCAAGGTGACAGCAAGGTCCTGCCCCCCTGACACTTTTAGGGAACAATCTTTCCTGGCCTCTGCAGAATCACGTGTTGGTGTTGTCTGGCTTGCAGATGCTCGGCTCTGATCTCTTTCCTGGGGTCATACAAATGGGTGTCTCTCCCCTCTTCCTATTGGGGCACCCCTCATATTGGGGCCAACCTCCTCCAGTAGGACCCCCTATTAACTAACACATCTACAATCACCCTATTTTCAAATAATATCTCATCCTCAGGTCCTGGGGTTTGGGAATTTGACTTTCTTGCTGGGGACATGATCCCCAACAACTTTGGATTCCCCCCTCCTCTCTCCAGGCCAACCCAGTGCAGGTAATTCCTTTGGGAGGTGGTTGTGCAATGCTGGGTGGTGGAGACAGGACAGCAAGGAGTGAGTGGATGGCTTGCTGTGGGCCGGTGGGGCTCTGTGCTCTGGAACCTCTGAATGACTGTGGGAACATGCTTTGGGGGGGCAGAAAAGGGTGTTTCTCCCTCAGAACATCACCCAGAGGCATGAATTCCTGCCACTTCTACCTGCGGCAGGAAAAATCATGCAAATTCCTGCAGGGAGAGGATAAGCCCTGTGAGGAGGACTAGGGGTGGGAGCCGAGGACCTGGCCCCTGCATCCGTGAGGCTGTCTTTATTATTTTAGCTGATTTCGTTTTGCTTTAGTCTATTTGTTTTTAACCTCGTGCCTCAATTTCCAGGCTGGATGATGCTAGCAAGCTGCCCAGAGACCGCCACTCCTCCAAGTGGCTGTGACACTAAAATAAGAGAACCTCTCCCAGGAAAGTGTCCCCTCCCTGACGTGCTCAGGGGAAGTCACGTTTCTGTCAAGTTGAAACTGGGAAGAAACTAATTGACCTCATTTGGAAGAAGGCTGTGGCAGGTGAGTGATCGGGCCAAAGCCTGTCTACACCAAGCAGGTGAAGTTTGGGGGGGAGGCAGGGCTGGCAGCTGGGGGAGGAGCATCTCTTGCTGGCAGGCAGTGGCCTGTCAATTCTGCTGGTTGCCTGCCTTCCTGAGCACCCTGCTCTCTCTGCCCTGGGGAGGGCTCCTGGGGGCCTGCCCCCTGCTGGGGAAAGGCACACGCAGCCATCAATCATCTCTCCTCCTCTGCAAAAGTGCAGCCTGTTTTCAGAAACCTCCCCAGGTAGCCCAGCCAGCAAGGGAGGATCCTCTCTGGAATGCATGTGGTTGAAGGGAGTGGGAGGAAGCGGGGATGGCTTGGTACTGCCCTTTACTTTCCTGAGGAATGGGGAGAGTCATGTGGCACCCAGCCTGCTTGGACCCCATGATTTCAAGTGGGTTGACTGTTTCTGTGGGCACAGGCTCATCCGTCTGAATCAATGCAAAGGGGTTGATTTTTTTTTTTTAAGATTTATTTTTTATTTATACATACAAGCTGGGGTACAGGCCAGAGGCGTGGGGCGGCAAGAGGGTTCGCCAGAGACGGAGCGGGGAGCAGAACAGGCAGATCAGAAATACACTGCTGAGGGGAGCAGCGGGCAAGGCAGGAAAGGTCTGCCGCGCCATGTGGGATTCTCCCCAGCTGGGCGTTGAACTCGCGTCACCGCTGCCGACAGCTCCACAGCCCAGCGCTTAACCGCTGCGCCACCGGGGAGGCCCATGAATCAATGCAAAGGGGTTGAAACGATTTACACCAGGTCTCGCTCTGATACGTTCTTCTTGCTTTAGTGAGCTTTGGGGACAGATGTGAAACCTCTTCCTAGTTTTTTTTAAATTTAATTTCTTTATTATTCGTATCTTTTACATTGTGGTGTATTCCGTGTAAATTACCCACCACCGATGCACCCATGAACCCTCACCATAGTCCCTTGTGCTCTTTTCTCCCCCTTTTTGAGACTTTATCCTCCTGCTCCCTTGCTGAGTGTCTCTCTCTTATTTGGTTCCCCTATATTCCTGTTATAAGTGAGACCATTCGATATTTTTCTCTTTCTTTCTGGCTGGCTTATTTTGCTGAACACGATCCCTTCTAGTTCCATCCACGTTGCTGCGAATTGCATGAGTTTATTTTTTTTGAATGCTGAATAGTGTTCCATTGTGGATATGGACCATATCTTCCCAGTTTTTTGCGGGACAAGTTGCTCTCTCGGAGATGGGCATAGTGGAGGGTTGAGAGGGGCTGGCTGACGTGGGGTCATCTTGAGGAACTCCTTCATAGTCTGGACCTCCACCTCCCCTTCCGGGGATGCCAGCCGCCTGGCACAGGCAGTCGGCTGCGGCTGGTGTGAAGTTACTCCTGTGTGTGTCTGACCCCCCCCTGCTGTGAGTTCCTCTGGGGCTGACCTGGTCCTCTTTGTGTCCGGGAACCCTGCACAGCATCTGCCCATCTTCAGCACTCCTAGTGCACTGCACATAGTGAGTCAACCCTGCCTCTTGGCTCTGGAAACTGGAGGCCCCATGAGAATCTGGGGGGAAGCCTGGTTGACAACTGAGCAGCTTTTTCTCAGGAGCCCCCTTATAAATCTGTTCTCATTAACAAGGGACCCTGTGGGGAGGTGACGAGAGTGAGTGGGTGTATGTGTGTCAGTTCTGGGGCGAGCCCTGCCATTAACCTGCCAGCACCCCCTCTAATCCGTGGCGCTTTGCTTCTGCTGCTGGGCAGGCTGTGTGGCAAAGGATGGCTTTTCAGGATCCTAGAGAAATCCTGACTCTGCCTCGGTGTCCCAGGAAGCTCCACAGTGCCCAGTCTAGAAAGTTACACTCCCCGCTCCGCCAGTTATATTTCCAGGAGTACAAAAGACAGGATGGAGGAAGAGCTGGAAAGTTCTGTTCAGCTTTGTGACTGGTTTCCTTGTTCTGAACATTGCATCGGGCTGTAACGGGTGTCCTCTGCTGTGGTTGACATCTGGGCTGAGTCTTCAGATCTAAGGACTTTTCTGCCAGACAGATGAGAAATTAAAAAAAAACTGCCTCTTTATCCCACTCATGAGCTAAAGGACTGCCTGGACCCAGCATAACGGACCTGCAGGAATGAGATCTCCAGCACAGACCGTCTCCTGGGAGCCAGCTCAATGCTAGTCCCTCCCCTGCATCCAGCTCCTTGGTGGTTCTGCTCCCAGCACAGGGCAGCCAGAGTGCTGGGTGGGCTTCTGCTGTAGGTCTGAGAGGCTCAGAAGCACGCCAGTGCCCACTGACAGCACTGAACCAGCTCTGGAAGCAAAACACACTTGCTCTGCCTCCCAGTTCCCAATGTTTCATCTATTTCTGTGCCACAAAGAAAATAAAAATATTCCCTTTGTTGAAGGGGACGCAAGACTAATTTGGGCACAGAGGGAAGAAGGACACACAATAATGAGCAAGATAAAAGAAAATACAGAAGAAGGCAGGGGTCTCTGGTGGGAGGTGCGATTAACACTGCTAGAGACTGCACTTCTAGCCTGACCTTGCTAGCGTCATCACTGGTACGGTCCTAGCTGCAAATTGTAATAATAAGCCTCACACCTCCAGTTCCTCCGCTGAAGATTTCTGTTAACTGAAAAGACAGAGCAGCAGTTTTCCTTGGGGTCCGGATCGATCTACCTGAGTTCTATGATTCGCTCTAGCTGCAGTTGCTGGACAGGTGGGGAAAGTGGGGTAGGAAGGTGTGTAGGTCTCACAGGCCTCTACAGGGAATCGTGGCTGTGGAAGCCCTGCGCTTCTTACTAAGTACCCTTAACACTTTGTGTGCCGGTGCCCTTTAAATTTACCAGCCCTTGGGGCCGGCCATTTTCTGTGTCACCACATGAATGGTATAAGCATTCAATAAAACACACAGAACTCCTGAAAAACTGGATATTAAAAAAACTGTAATATCTCTCATAAAACAGCTTACACTTTCACCAAAACAATGTGTAAAGCTTCTAGACTGAGTACGATCAAAGAAATAGCTCCTAATAGTTCCAAATAAATCCACCATGGTGTGAAAAACCAGAGACTAGATGAACACGTATTAATATGTGAGTGGCCACCTGATACTGGTGACAAAAACACGTACTAATACGTGAGCGGACTACAAAGTGTTAACCTTGCCCAACCCCTGCCCAGGCTGCTGAGAGCCCTGCCAGGCCCTCTGAGTAACAGAGTGAACTGCTCACAAATACTCTGAAGATGTCATTGTTTTGAAAACAGACAAGTGAGTTTGCCTTCACTAGGCAAATAGCATATTGAATACCAAGAGTAGACAGGCAGATCCTTCCTGCTGGGACATAAAAGGCCCAGAGGAGTTGGGGAGAAGGATACCCCCCTGAGGACCTGGGCTCAGCTTTTGCTTTACTGTAGCACAGATGTCAAGTCCCCCAAGAGCCAGCCCACGACTCCCTGCGATAAGTTGATACATTTCTCTGCCTCCGTAAATCTCAGTTTCCTCTTCTGTAAAAGACAGGAGAACAATAACAATACATTGCTAAAAAGATGGAAAGGGGCTACTTTTGAAAAAATGTTTTCTATAGTGCTTAACACATGGAAAACTTTCAACAAAATGTTAGCTCATTTTTACTGCCCAGCGGCCTAAATTGAAGCAAGTTCTTATGTCTCCACTTGTAAAATGAGGACAGTAATACCCGCCATATAGAGTTGTTTGTATTAAATGAACTAATGAAATGAAATAAGCCATGAAATGAAAAAAATGATAAAATATCAGACGTAGCAGCCTTTACCAGGTGAATGGTGCAGTTGCTCAGAAGATTTGGAATTATCTAGCACATGAATTATTGGAATGAAATAAAAATGAACCATTTTCTACAAAAACATAACTCTTTGTCAATATAACTACCAGTTCTTAATTATGAGATAAAACAAGAGGCAACAATATAGAACGATAATAAGAGAAATAAAAATGTCTGACTTCAAATTAAGTACCTTTTTATCTCATCCTCTTAGGTCATTAATTACCACTTTCACCTCATCTTGGTCTCCCTACTCAACGACAAGGAGAATACTTAACTTTCTTTTGGTGGTTCAAGTGTCAAAAATGCCCTTAGCCTGGTACATAGTTTTTCAGAAAATCACTTCTAACTCTTCTCCTGCTGATCCACCTAATAACCCTACTTAGGATTTATTAGAGGAGCCAAAGTGTTAAGTGTTTCATCACTTTTCTAATTAGTCCTAGAGGATAATAACAGCTCCTTCATAAAAATACACCATTTTTCAAAAAACTTCTTTAAAAGTCTTCTAGAACGCCTTTCCTATCACGCTCTCTTTCTAGCTAGTGGTCTTATCTGGAGTGGTGCTAGACAATAATAGAACAACAAGCAGCTACCTCTTTGAACACTTACTTATTGGTAGGTACTTTTCCAAGTGCTTTATATTTTTATTTAATTGCTATAAAAACCCTGTGAATTAGATGACTACTCCCCTCTTTTAAAAATGAGGATAATGAGGCTCCAAAGTTGAAGTATCTTGTTCAAGATCCTTGCAAAGCTAGGATTCAGATGTGGCTGGAGTCATTCAGAATCTGTCTATCTCCAGGCGGTGTTGTCAGGAACTGACCTGCAAGCATAGGGATGGGAGGTGGTATTGCAGCCAGTGAGGACACCCAGGCTGAGGAGGGCAGTTGAACCTGTGCCCCACGCTGCCTCCCCAAGGTCAAGTGTGGTGGGAGATGCTTGGATCTGAAGGAGGGTTTTCCCAACTTATAGCAGAGGGCATCATCTCTGAGGTGTACTCCCAACCTCCCTAAACTGTTCCCACTTTTAATGGAAACAGAGAGAAGACTCCCTCCAAGAATGAGTTTGGGAACTTACGACAACCCTTTCTCAAAACTATGTACCAGGCTAAGGGCATTTTTGACACTTGAACCACCAAAAGAAAGTTAAGTATTCTCCTTGTCCTTGAGTAGGGAGACCAAGATGAGGTGAAAGTGGTAATTAACCTTCAACCTTTGGACAACCTTCTTTCTCTGCTAACATTTCTTTTGCATTCATGCACTATGGAAAATCACTGCTTTCTACTAATTTTAAAAAATGTCTTTGATTTTAAAAAGTTTGTCCAGGAGACTGATGAAAGGAACCAGTTTTTCTTTAGTCATAATAATCTATGAATGAAAACAATGCAGAGAGTTGAAAATGGTTATTCCATGAACCCAAAGAGATTTTTAGAAAGATTTATTTATTTATGCATACAAGTGCTGGGGTGTAAGCCAGAGGCATGGGGGTGGTGAGAGGATTCACCAGAGACAGAGTGGGGAGCAGAAAAGGCAGATTGACTGAAACACACTGCTGAGGGGAGCAGTGGACAAGATAGGAGAGGTCTGCTGCACCATGTGGGAAGCTCCCTGGCCGAGGATCGAACTTGAGCTGCAGTGGCTGCGATAGCCTAATAGTCTGAGACTTAACCCCTTGCGCCACTAGGGAGGCCCCATTTGTTTTCAAATAGCAGATACCAGCTCTGGCTGACTTAAGCAAAGGGCGATTTTTTTTTTTTAATACTGGGGTATCACATGGACTAAAAAACGCATGTTAAAAAACCAAGTCTCAAAACTGAGACGTGTCTGGAGACCCCACAGTAGGAGGACCTGGTCCCCCTCCCCTTGTCACAGCCACTGTGCAGTTCAGTTGTCAGTTCCCCAGCTTGGGATCTGACTATCCCATGGCACAAATCTCCAGCTGGAGGAAGACGTGCTTGGCCCAGATTTACTCAAGGTCTACAAATGGATCCATCAGCCACAGTCAGGGAGCAGGGTCCAATTGCCAGGTTTCAGGACTGCTCCCCGAGAAGGGAGAATCTCGGTGTGAGAACCACCACTCCTTTGGGGTTTGCTCCACTGTGATTCCTTCTCTTTACCTTTATGATGACGAAGTGGGTGCGCAGAGCACACAGCCTATTGGAGAACTACTGGGAAGAAGTTAGAGAACCTCACTGGTGAGTCTCTGATGCTTACTCTCCCCTCTCCCCACCACAGAGAGAGCTCTACAGCCCAAAACCCAAGTGTGCAAAGCAAACAGTTTTGGCCACTGGTTGTCCTCAAAGTCTCCTGGATAGCTTGGTGACAGCAAGCTGGAGCTAGGGTCTCCCTTCTTCCAGTAGGGGGCAGTGTGCGCACTCAACTTGTTCAGCTTCCATATCCTCTAGGTGCCAGCTTAGCCAGTATTCCCAGCAGCTCCTGTAAACAGTTGGTACTCAAGCTGAGAGCACTGGCTCCAAAATGCAGGCAGTTTTTGCTTTTCTTGCAAGACCACTGTCATGCTTGCCCATAAATGGAGCCAGCGCGTGGGGTCTCTGTGCTGATATACAGGTCCACCCCCTGTTACTCTGCTACCCAGCCCAGCATGCCTCTGTGCCAGATGCATAGAGAACGGAGGGTGCGTGCAGGTTCACCCTCTTCTGTTCACGAGCTCCAGCTGGGACCATCACCCCAGGCTTCAGTTTGACCCTAAGCGAGAGGGAGTATGATAGACTCAGTTCGAGCCTGGCATGTGGGGGGATTATTAAGGGAGAGGAGCACAAATCATTCTAGGTGACAGCCGCTCTCAGTGCCAGGTGGAGTCTGAGCTCTTAATCCGGGAGGGTTTTAGGAGCGGATGCAAAGAGATGGATGCAGAGTCCAGGAGCCAATTTGGGGCCTTCCATGCCTGGGGGGAGACTGCGGCTCTGGCCCTAGCTTGGCAGCCACTTAGTGCTTGGCTTCCAGCAGATCGCTTGACCTTAATGTTGTCATGATTATACAGAAGGGTGACAATATCTAGCCTACTTTGGAGAGTTTTTGTGAGATGAGAGACAGAAGTTAGAAGTGGTATAAATTTTACCCTCTTGCTGGCCTGGGGAAACTGAGCTACAGAGCTGTCCCCAAACTCTGTGGAGGAATGAATGCAGCGCTGGGGGTATGGCAGTATAGTGGGGTGATGAGCTGTTCCCATAGCCCTTTGGCTGTACTTTGTAGTTAGAGGTGACCGTGACTTCCGCTAACTTTTCCCAGGATCGCAGGTTTCTCTGAGCAGAACTGTAACCATAATAACTTAGCAGGCGCCACCAGATCGATAGCACTGAAATCTAAGGGCCATTCAGTTGCTATAGGCTTTTTATTTAGCCTTTGTGTTTGGCATTAATGTTATCCCCATGGCATCTAAATGGCAGCACTATTTATGGATTGGAAGTCAGTCTGACAGTGTGGCTCCCGGTCATCCATCATGGGCAGGAGAGAAAAATCCAGGTGAGCAAAAACTCCCAGGGTAAGCAGGACAGATGGGGATATTTAACGCTTGCTGATGCCATGAATTCTACCTAATTTCTTTGTAAGCAACAGAAGCAAAGGGCAACAGAGAAAGAGCATTATTCTTTGAAAATGCTAGCGATCAAGTACTTAACTTTGCACTTGAGTTATAACTTCGATGGATGATAAGTCAATGTTAAGACAACACTGTGATTTGTGTATTGGTGATTCTCGATCGCTTTCGAATCTGTGGATGATTTTAATTGAAACTAGAGGAAACTCAACGTGGGTCTAGCTGTGGTCAGAGTGCTTAGTGATTGAGGAAACATAGTTACAATAAGGCTCACTAGTCAGTAACAGATTTTAATGAGTTTGTAGTTCATTCATTAAAACAGCACACTTGAGGGGCCTCCCTGGTGGTGCAGAGGGTTAAGTTTCAGCCTATGAAGCAATCTGCAGCATGAGTTCAATCCCCAGCCAGGGAGCTTCCCACATGGCGCAGCAGACCTCTGCTGTCTCACCCGCTGCTCCCCTCACCAGTGTATTTCAGTCAATCTGCCTGTTCTGCTCCCCATTCTGTCTCTGGTGAATCCTCTCACCCCCACACCTCTGGCTTACACCCCAGTTCTTGTATGCATAAATAAATAAATCTTTTTAAATAAGCACATTTGAGAAAAGGCATATATGTTTGACACATACTTCTTCAGCTTATAGATGCACCATATATATATTACTGGTAATGACGACTACACACACCTAACACTTTTGAGTACCTGTCATATTCCAGGCACCATGCTAAACATTTTAAAGATATGATCTGATTTACTCCTCAAAACAACGAGATAGGTGGTCACATTCCCTAATCCAGTCTAACTTGCTCAAAGTTACAAAGTCAGAAAGTGATAGAACAAATACTTGTCCCTGGCTTGTGGAACACTATTGTCCTTTATCATCGATGTTGTCTTTGCTACAAGAGACTCCCATTCAGAGCTTTCCCTGGGAGCTAATTTGGTGGTCGGTGTTGGGGGGGGGGGGCTTTGGTCTCTTGCAGAACTCACCTCTGCCTTCTTGGACAATTCCAATGTACTGTTCCCTCCCCCCCAACTGCTTAGATGAAAGAGCGCCTGCTTGTTCCTGGAACAGGGGAATGAAAGGAAGGGTTTCTTTGCAAACCTGTGTTTTTGCTGTCAGAGGAAGCACTGGTTTGAGATACAGTGGCATCTGCAGCTCCGTGCTGTCCTCTGTGGCCCACCACGGGACCACCTTGCCCTGACCTTGCGCAAAGCCCTTCTGGGCTGCCCTTGAAGAGTTGCTAATGACCCCCCATCTTCTGCGGTCAATGGAGAGCAGAGCCCCTGGGCTTTGATGGCCACTGCTCTGAAAAGCACCTTCGAGTTTAAACATTCAAGCTGGGAACTGAGTGGGTCTGTCTTTTGGCTTCTGACCTCTTCCTGTGGTCAGGGACATGCCACACTTCCCCAGAAAGATCTTGAGCCTCTGCAGATATGACAGAGGCATAAAGGGGCTTTTTTTCCTTTCCTTTTTACTAAGGTGGCCAAAAATGAATCTAGAGGGTGCCCTTTGATGGTGATCTCTGTGGATATTTGGTGAAAAGAGCAACATCCTTGGGAGTTGGGATAGTTCAGTTCTAGCCACAGGCCCCCCTTAGCCTCCGGAGTGATCCTGGCCCAGAGTTCACTGAGCTTGTTACCATCAGCTCATTGTTTATAAATGGGGATAATAATTCCGACATCAGGGGGCTGTAGTGACAATTAACTGAGATAAAAAGATGTCGCACTGTGTTGCTGGCAATTTCCTCCTGCATGGGGGTCCTAGGCCGCTCACATGAACTAGCTGATACGAAAACCATTTGATATTTGGGAAGCCAGGGCAGGACTGGGCTGACTGGACAGGACTTATGAGCGTGGCCATGTAAGGCGAGGAACTGGACCCCCTGTGCCGCCCTTCTCAGGTTTTGGGGTCAGATGTGCTGAATTTGCATTGCCTGGGTTTCTTTTTAAGATTGATTTATTTATGCATACAAGAACTGGGGTATAGGTCAGAGGTGTGGGGTAGGGGTGAGAGGATTCACCAGAGACAGAGTGGGGAGCAGAATAGGCGGATCTACTGAAGTACACTGCTGAGGGGAGCAGCGGGCGAGACAGGAGAGGTCTGCTGCGCCATGTGGGAAGCTCCCTGGCCAGGGATCAAACTCGTGCTGCAGTGGCTGTGGACAGCTTCATAGTGCTGAGATTTAACCTATTGTGCCACCAGGGAGGCCCCTGTTTTGGTTGGATTTTGGATGAGGGGCTGGAATTCTCTTCTAGTTGTCACCTCCCTCTTTCCATGTCCCAGGCAGGGAGTAGCTACAGCCTCAGTACCTCCTTGCTCATTGCTCAAAGTCGAGCGGTATTTTATGACAAAGGTGGCTGAGCATGTCTAAATATTTAACTGGCAGATCAATCTGTGGCGACAGGGAGAAGCATTAAATAAAAGACGAGACATCCCAATGACGTCTTCTCGGCTGGCAGCATGCCACGGGAGGGGGCCCGGCTCTAGCTGGTGTATTTTGCTCTATGCATTTCAGAGGGGGAGCGAGCAATAAGTCAAATGCACGTTGGTCTAGAATTCCTGCCCGTGGCTGTCAGGCAGAGGCACTGTGCTTGGAGCAGTGAAGAATGGGTGGAAAGGAGGTGAGCGCCACCGGCCGCGGCGTCCCAGCGCGTGTCTCAGCGCGCAGAGCTCCTGTGACCTATGGTGCCTTAGTGGAGTGTGCACAGTGAGGTGATGTCAGACGGGAGGAAGGAGATCATGCCAAAGAGCAAATCTAACTGAGTGACTGTGTTTTACATATTTGACAGAAGGCAGTGCTGGGCTTGGTGGCAATACGGTGGCTGTGTCTGCCCCATCAGTGAAGACTGGGTCCAGTGCCCCAGGGCAGGGTGTGTTGGATCCTGCTGTGGGAGAGGCAAGTGGCATCACAGGTGGGATGGCGAGCTGGTGTTGTGAAGAAACTGGGTGGGGCTCTATCTTAGTAGAACTGTGGGTGCAGATGGGGTTCCAGAAAACGCGGCATTGGATGACGTGGCATGGAGTCAGGCTTCGTCAGCTCAGGTTGTCACAAAGCAAAGGTAGTAAACGGAATGAGAGATGATAATTTTTGGATGTCCACTGTGTGCTCGACCCTTTGCTAGGGAATTTACATAGTTACTTATCTCTTAAAGTAATGTCGAAATAAACAGGATATGAATGTGGATTATGAAAACATGTGCATGCACATATAAACACAAGCACACACACACATATATACATATGCACATTTACACAAGCACACATGTATGTGTGTGTATATATTATATCATGTAAGCAATTTACCTTGTCTTTAATGTGGAAATGCCTATATTACTCATTTATAGACTTAAAATGTTTCTTACACTCTAGAAGTCTTCATCTGTTTCTAGTGACATAAATGTATGTACTACTCAATTATTGGGAGTTTCCAGCAGGGAGAGGTGCTAAGAACAGATCCTTAACCTGGAAAGAGCTGACTGTCCAACCAAGGAGGACCCTCAGCCAGCCTCATTAGGTAGCCCCCACCTGCTGGCCATTGGATAGCAAATGTTCCTGTCATGACACTTGGGCACATCCCTCAAGTGAAAGTGATTGTAAATGCCCCAGCCAGATGTGTACAGATGCACCGATATGTGCTTTGCCACTTTGAATAGGTTTTGAGCAGTGCCCAGCATGGAGTAGACACTCAGTAAATCTTTGTAGAATGGTAGATAAGTAGATGTTTCCAACTCACAGGTAAGGGAGGGGAGATCAGGTTCACTGATGCCCACAAAGTCACAGGCTTGGCGTGGGGCACAGGAAACCCACTACGTCTCTCCCCCGAGACTGAATGGCTGCCAGACCTGAATGGAAAGAACAGCCAGTTTGAGCTCAGTTTGGTTTAATGCTCTCGGCATTGCCGCCATTGTTTTCTGCAATTCTCTTCATCTGTGAAATTCTTAGAAATGCTCCTCTTGAGCTTTAGGGATTTCATTCACACGGTTTTCTTCTCTCCTTCTAAGCAAAATGCAAAGTGAAGTAAGCAAAACACCGAGTCAACTTTTAAATATATCAGTTTCGTGAACTTTAGAGAAGAGGTCAGCCCCATTGTTCCATGGCCCAGTGAGTACATGTGCATTCACATGTAAGTGTGTGTGCCTCTGCATGTATGCATGCGTGCACACACACACACATGCACACTCACATACACTTCTCAAGAAGCTGAGAGCCCTGGTCTTGTTTGCTCCCAAACATGTTAGCTCCACAATTTCATAATTAGGGAGGATGCCAATGTTCCATGATTGGAAAATGTCACCCTGCGTGACTAATTTGCCAGCAGGGCCTAATTGAAGTTAGGCGTCATCTGTGGCTCCTGTAAGTCTTTCTTCTGAGGTGTGGAGGCTGAGGCTGTGGTGATGGCAGCGAGCCAGAGCTGGGAGAGTGGATGGCAATTTATTGCTTCTCATTTCTCAACACTTCTGGGGGGTTGGATGGGACATCAGCTGTGGTTGAAATGGTGTTGACCATAAAGGCAAAATCTAGGGCTGAATTAACCCATGTGGCAGGTGGCACTCAATAAATAGTTGGATTTTCTCCAGGGAGGACTTTATTTTTTAGTGAGAGGAGTCTTTTGTGTGGATGCAAACAGAACAGAAGGGCCCAGATCTACACAAGCCAGAGTACGAATCCTGGGGAGTTTATTCCCATGTCATTCCTCCTTTGGGATGGACACCATGTCAAGGCCTGCACCACGAACACCCAGAAGGAAATGAATAGCGGTAATGGTCGGTCACTGCAAGTGCAGTAGAAAAGGGCCTGCGATCTGGTCCTGTGCTGTCCTTCACCTGACCTCCCAAGTGTCTGCTTGCCTTGCTTTGATATCCTGTGTACCTCTGTGCCATCCACATCTAGTCGACATTTTGTTTTAATAAGCGCTGGGTGTGCCCATCTCTTCTATTACACTGTGGACTTCTGGAAGCCAAGGGGTGTATGTGGAGTTATCTTCACCTTCTCAGTGTCTGTCATTATGCTTAGCACAGGGTGGCAATCCAGCCATTGTACCCTGCCTAAGTGGGGGTGATGACCTCTCTCGCTGATGTCAGTGCTGGCTTTCTACTGGAAGCTTTACCTTAGAGCAGGAGCAGGAGCAGGAGGTGGATAGGAGATAAGACTATTGGAAATTGTCATTGATCTAGTGAATATATTTTGGGCATCTTCTAAGTACAAGATATTAGCTGGATACTGGATATATTATGATCAACAAACTACCATGGTTTCTTTTCTTGTACAGGTTACATTCTAGTGGGAGAGTAAAACAATACATAATAAACCAATCCCCAAGTTACAAATTTGATACAGTGCTACAATGAAAAATACCAGTGGGCTGAAAGAGTCCAATGGGTATGTGTGCATGTATGTTGAGGGCAGGCAGTGCTTTCCAGGTAGTAGTCAAGGAAGGCTTCTCCGAGGAGGTGAGATCTAAGCTGACTTTTGTTTTTTAAAGATTTATTTATTTATGCATACAAGCTGGGGTGCAGGCCAGAGGTGTGGGGTGGTGAGAGGATTCACCGGAGACTGTGGGGAGCAGAACAGTCGGATCTACTGAAGTACATTGGTGAGAAGAGCAGCGGGCAAGGCTGGAGAAGTCTGCTGTGCCTTGTGGGAAGCTCCCTGACCAGGGATCGAACTCATGCTGCAGTGACTCTGAATAGCTTCATAGTGCTACGACTTAACCCGTTGAGCCACCAGGGAGGCCCCTAAGCTGACTTTGAACAATGAGAAAGAGCCTGTTATGGGAGGAGGGAGGGAAGAGCATTCCAGGTAGAGGAAAGGATTATGTGACTAGAAAGGTGTGAGAATCTATAGGGACCAGAAAGAGGCTGAGGTTGGGCTGAGATGGGGGGGGGGGTATGCAGGAGACTGAGAGGCCACAGGGGTCAGATCAGGCAGGACTTGAAGGATTTGGGGAGGAATATGGATTTTACTCTAAGTACAATGAGGATTCATTAATGAATTGATAATAGGAAATTAATTAGGTGAAGGTTATACAATTGTTCCCCAGCTATGAAGAATGGATCATGGAGTGGTTGGGGGCAAGAATGGAACCAGGGACATCAATTGGGGGGCTCCTGGAGAATCAGAGACATGGTGAGGGTTGGGAGGGAGGCTAAGGAATATTGCCTTGTAGGTGGTAGAGCGTCACTGGTGGGTTTTGACAAGTTAGGAGTAACTTGATGGATGTATATTTTGTTTGTTTTGGTGGCAGTGTGGAAGATGATTGGGAGGAAGGAAGGAAGGAAAGGAGGGAGGGAGGGAGGGAGGGAGGAAGGAAGGAAGGAAAGAGAAGGGATGGGGAAGGAATGGAGAAATGAAGGAAGGAAAGGAAGGAAGAACGACCAACTTCTCATTAAGTGATAGAAACTAATTGATAAGGATGGCCAGAATTCTGGAAAAAAATATTATATTCTATTACTATAAAGGACTAAGTGTTTACATCCTCCCCAAGTTCATATGTTGAAATTCCAACCCCCAATATGACATTATTAGGAGATGAGACACATTTAGGAGAAGTTATTAGGTCATGAGGGTTCTACCGTCAAGGTGGAATGGGATTAGTGCCATAATAAAGGTACCGGAGAGTTCTCTAGTTCCCTTTTTACCATGTGAGGACACAATAGAAAGAAATCAGTCTACCCCTGGAAAAGGCTGCTCGCCCGAACTCCACCATCTGGCACCCTAATCCTAAACTTCTAGTTTCCAGAACTATGAGAAAAAAATTCTATTGTTAATAAGTCCCAGAATATGATATTTTGTTATAGCAGGCAAACTAAGACAATGAAGATGAGTGAGGTGACCCAGTTTTACTTGACATGGAGAAACAGAGGGGGTAGGTCAGATGCCGTCCAGGGTGGGATGGCTGTTGTCCAGAGGGTGGAATAGACAGCCAAGGGTCCCAGGTGATGGGGGTGCTCAGTGTGTAGAAGGAACTTACATGAAGAGTCATTTGACGATGGGACAAGCTTTATATACCCAAATAAAAGTACCTCTAGTCCCCCCTTCTCACACGTACTCATATTTGAAAACAACTAGGTTAAGTGTTCACTGAATTTGGAGTGCATGCTTGGGATGATCTGCCTTAAAATAAATACTATGTGACATACTCAAATCTCACTTTGGGGAATTTGGAACCATCTCAAAGACCTCGTACTTCCCCCAAAACTGAGGAACAAAGACCCCACAAGACTGATTGCGAGGGATCAGCCGCAGGAAAACTAAAACTTTAGAAAGAGACTGTTCTCTGGCACTCCCCATTTTCTGGATGAAAAGGAAATAAAGAGAAAATACTTTCAATTTAATCTTTAGTTCAAGAAATGGGACAAAGGTGACCTAGTCTGATTCTGTACTTTCTCTTGAGCCACCCACTGACGATTCCTTTTTTCACACTTTCCCCTTTAACTCCTAAAGTTTTATCAACCTCCCTTCTCACCCAGAAGAGCCAAAACTCATGAACTAAAGTAAGAAAAACTAAAAAAATAATCAAGCACTCATAACACTGGCACAGCCCCTTGCCCTGCCTGCACTCTCCCTGAAGTTAATTTGCAGGGAAGGGCGGGGGTGGTGGTGTTATAATCTGATTTTAGGCAACCTCAGCAGCATCATTATTCTGTTTCTTCCAATTCTTTTCTGCTTAAGCTGGCCCAGCTGTCTTTCTCCCCCTACTCCCACCCCATCAATCCCTATATCACTTTCAGGCCAATCCTTCACATTTGATTTCTCCACCTCCTAATATTTAATTTTAATTTAAAGCCCCCCTTCCCTTGCAAATCCTCTGACTATACAGACCAACCTGGTTTCCCCTTTGGATTCTCTTCTCCTTTCTTCATTATCAGTGAGTCAGATTAGCATCTGACAAGAGAGCAGAATTGAATCTATTCTGCCTTGGTTTCAAAACCGAAGGTGGATTATTGCTTCTGTTATAAATATAAAGGACATTTTAATTTTCTGGAAGGCAGAACAGGCAAATCACTCAGAGTCAAAACTGAACCAGGCCCCAGAGTTTCAGGAGGGCCACCTGTTTACTGCTTCTCTGGGAACACAACCTTGGGCTTTGGGAGAGTCCCTCCCCCCTACTCTCTTCCCACAGGGAGGAAAGCTTCTCTCTGGGCCTGGCAGGTCTGCAAGACCCCCATGCAGCAATTCTGGGAATTGATGCAGCTTCCTGAGGGCTCAGAGGCTGGGTCAAAATGCAGACCTAGGGTGTGTCACATGCCTTCTTCTAGTGTATCTCTCTCTCTGACCCTGTGTCTTCACATGGCCTTCTTATAGGGACATAAGTCATTGGACTTAAGACCCATCCTACTCTACCATGACCTAATATGAACTTAATTATGTAGTATCCCTGTGACTCTTGGGGTTTTTTTATGGGGGGGGGGAATCTGATCAAACAATCAAATTAATATCAGTAGGAGAAAAGAATGAATTTATATGTATGGAGAGTCTCTATAGATGTAGATTCTAAAGTAAATGGGGCAAAATGGGGGTATGTATCCTGAGCTAAGCAATGGGATGGGGACCTGGGGCTTTAAGGAGAGAAGGACACTAATATGACTTAAAAGACAAAGACCAGATGCTTTTTAACTAGATGAATTAGGTATTTGCCCTATCATATAGAGAGATTTCTTTTGTAGAAAAGCCATTACTGGTAGAAATTCTGCATAGTGCCCCTCCCCTATTGTCATTTTTCAGGGTAGTTAAGGGAGTGGAAAAGGTTTCTAGACCTTGGTTGGCCTCAGCTTGAAAAAAAACCTACATGCCAAAGTGACACATGAAGACTGTCACTTGTGAAGGCCCTCTGGATATCTTGGGGCAGCCCGTCCTTTTGTTGTATCTACTAAAGCCTATTTCCAAATAAGATCACTAAACTTTTGAGGGGACACAATTCATATTACAACAGAAGGCCACTTAAGCTATCAAAGAGTGCTATTCCTTATGAGAAGGAATTTGAAACAGTGGAAAGGGGACGGGATTTAGACAGGAAACTGGATCCCCAAACCCAAGTGCTAGAACCTGTGTTATCGTGACCAAATCTCTACCTTCTGTGCCTCAGTTTCTTTACAAAATGATTTCTGAGGCACCTTCTAGTTCTATGATTTAAAACATTTTTGGTCAAGTCATTTTATTTTTGTTGCCTTAAAGAGAAAGACAAAGAATGAAAAATCAGAAAATCAGGAAAGATCAGAGATGGAAAAAAGGAGAGAAGAAAAACTTCACAAAAAAACAAGAGTGAAGCATAATGAACAGGAGGAACATAAGACAAGAGAAAAATGCCAGCAAGAGAAACAGCCAAAACAAAGCCAGAGAAGGGAGTTTGAGGCAGCAGGTTGTATTGGAGAAAATTGTGGCCCCTTTGCCTGCGTGTGTGAGTTTTTGTGTGTTCATTTAACCTTGTTTGCTCATAATCTGAGGGCAAAAAAATATGTATGGCTGTATAATAAGGAACAGAACATTTCCTCTGGTTGCATACAAACTTGATAAACCTTTACAAAGCTGTATAAACCATTATCTCCCTGAAGCTATTAATTTAGAACATATTGTAGGAGAGATTGGTGAGGCACAGCCAGAGAAGGTGCTGTGTGTGTATAGAGAGAACCTTCTTTTTCCTTTTTGTCTTTAAATAAGGCAATTTGCTGCAGAAGTAAGGTCAGGGACAGAAGTATTTTTTTAGTGTCTGTAGCAATGGCCTGTTTCCACCCACCTCTCTCACATTGTCCCTGGAGCTACAGCTCTGCCTGGCCACAGATCTGCCTCTCTTGCCCAGAGATCTCAGCTCACACTGGGAACCCTACGTCCCAAGGAGGCTGCAAGAGAAGCCTCTTTATACAGTGTCTCTGGATCTCTCTGTGGCCTTTTTGGGGAGTGGAAATCTTTGAGCAAAGGTTCCCCCTCAAAAATCTCTTCTTTTATCTAGTGTCCTTAATTTCCTGGGTACCAAGTTCATGTTCCCCTCTAAGCTGTGTAGTTGCTGCCTTTTTCTTAAGATTTACTCTGTAATAATGAGAAGAGGGTAGCCGACCACAGCAGACAACAATCCTGCAGGATGCTAAATTATAGAACACTCTTAGAGTGGAATATTATGTGACAGCAAAAAGTCATGTTTTTAGTAAAATGTTTTATGACACAACAGTGTGAATAGTAGAGAGTGGGGAAATAAAAAGAATACACGGCTTTGTCATCCTAATCGACACAGGAAAATTCTAGAAAGAAACTGACCATGTTGTTAGGTGCTTGAAAAAGTGTGGGGCCCAGCCTGCAGGATTGCATGCTGTTCATTCAGGAATCTCTCCCTTCCTGGCGATGGAGTCATGTTGGTTGAAAACCAACATGTTAACGTATGGATGGAGTGTCGCTGGAGTTGGCATTTTTCGGAGCTGGGATAGGATGTGGGAGGGGTTGGGGTGAGATTCATGCCTCTGTTCTTAACACCTTATTTCCCACAGACCTTTCTGCCCTGCACTGTGGAGCATCCATAGGTAAGTTGGCCTCCTCCTAAATCACCCTGTCCCTCAGTCTCCACCTTCTCCAATCTGCAAGTTCACTGCTGCTTAACTTTCTTCCTAATAGCCCAATCCCATTAAAATAAGTTGTTTCCCATTTTTCTATGGCTTCCAAAACTGCATTCAGCAGATGTTCCCCCACTGTAGAGAACCCTGGAGACCTGGCGTGACCACGTGTGTTACCTGCTGGGGACAGGTGTCAGATGTACTACAGGTAAATGCTGTTGCCATTAAGATAGTACAGAACAAATTCATGAAAAAAACATTGTGTATGTAATACAGTTACCCTTTTCTTGTGTTTTCTCGTCAACTTTAAAATGCACTTAGCAAATGATGGCCAGTGAGACAGAAAAATGATTTGCTTTTGAAAATTGTGATGTCTGATCTTTGTTTCATGTTTCTGGAGCGAAAATATGGACTCTGAAATCACATACATTCTGTGTGACTGAATATGTGATCCTCATATCGAGCTAGTTCTCCACTTGAATAGTTTGAGAACGACTTGCCCATTGATCAAAATTAAACTCAGCTTGAGCTGGCCTCAACCAGCTCTTCTGGCCTCATCACCTCCCCTTTCCCCCCACTCATTGAAGCCTTTATTTCCACACTCCATCTGCCTTCAAACTGTTCTTTCTTTGAATGTCTTTTCCATGTCTCTACCCTCCCATTTTCCTTCCTCCTTTAAGGCCACATTCCACCATCCTCTGAAGATGTCCTGGTTCCCTGAATTAGAGGTGACTTCTTGCTTTGTACCTGCAAAACATCTTGTTCATTTCTTGTTAACATCCTTGCAATCATTTGTCCACGTCTCCCCTTCGCCAGGCATCTGTGTGCAATTTAGGGGGAAGGGACATATTTCAAGCCTTTAAGTTTTCCCCTATGTTCTCGTACTGGAATGTTTTTTGAGTGAAATGTTACCAACCCAATTGGTGGTGCTAGCTCAGGGATTCTCAGATAATGGTTCACACAGCCCTTCATTCCTTGGGCACCTCCTATGGGTCACATATTAGTCTAGTCACTGAGGATACAGTGGGAGAGTAGGTGCTTGTTTTCAGGGAGCTGTCATTCTCATGTGGGAGATAGTAATCAACAACTACAAAATATCTTAGGACGAAACAGGGTTGTGTCATTTATTCCACAAATACTTATTGAGTGTCTGACATATTGTTCTTGTTGCTGGGGATACATTCTGATGATAGGAAAGGACTCGTTGGGCTGGAAGTTGTGTCTATGGGAAGGTCTAAGCAGGTATCACTAACAAGCTGCCTGGGACCTGAATATTAAAATGATGATATTGGAATAACCGATTCTTTTCTAAATAATGAAGAGGAAGAGGTCATCAAAAGGTGGGGAAGAGAATTGTTCCAGACAGAGGGAAAAACAGATGCAAAGACCCTGAGGCAGAAATGAATCTGGCGTGAGCAGCATAAAGCAGGCCAGTGTTTGCAGGGGTTCAGAGGTGGTGGTGAGAGGTGGGGGTGGGGAGCTCCTTTGCAGGTGCTAAGGCATTTAGAGTTTATTTTATTTTGTTTTATTTTATATGCATGAGAAGCTGTTAATTGAGAAAGAATAAATGGACATAACTTCTTGGCCCCCTCCTGGGGATTTGATTCAGTGAGTCTGGTATAAAGCTTTGGAATCATCTATAAAACACTCCCCAGGTGGTTCTGGAGAGGAAGTCTGGGAATAATTCTGGTGGTTGAACGTAGAGGGGTCGCGAAGGTTTCCTGCCCTTTAGAGCAGGAATCAGCATGGAGGAGGCTTTGGGTAAAACATGTAGCTAAAGGGCAGGCAGAGAGAACTGGGGTCTCTCAGCAGCAGCTGGGACCCCCACTCACCTTTGACTCAGCACTGAGACTCCTTTTGTGCTCTGAGAAACTCTTGAGGAGTCTGGTGTTTTCATCTTCCTGTCTGGGCCCCCATCCCTGGGGCAAACAACATGGTGGCCATGCTGGCTTCTGGAACAGAGTTCTGAAGTTCATTTTACTTACTTCCTCTGAGTCCTGATTTTTGAAAATGCTTCTCAAATGAAATAGAGGACTTGGATGAGATTCACTCTAAGAGTCTCCTCTCTAGAAATCAAGTAAAATCAAAATTTGGCCTATGTCATTAGGCCAAATCTTCATGACAATCTTATGAAGCAGGTAGAGCAGGTTGACTAGCCACAAAGGAAGCTCAAGTCTAGAACCCAGAGTCTTCTGACCCACACCCCAGGAGCACCTAAGATACCCTTGCTCCATATTCAATGAACACCACAGCCTCTGACTCCTAAAATCTTGTGGCTGGAGTACTCCAAAATGTTGCTTGTTCTGGATTCACCCAAGCAGGTGGCAGCTTATAGAAGGGAAAAGATTTCCTGAGTCCCTGTCCACCACTGCTACTTCTTAGCTATGTGACTTTAGGTGAGTCCTGGCCCTCTCTGGGCCTGGGTTTGCTCCTCTGCAGAGTGAACTGGGGAGAGGAAATGTCATTTGTGACTTTCCATGACTGTTTAGTCACTTATAGAGCCAGGGAAAATGGAGACACATTGTCTGACAGAGGCTTCTCACCATCGCAGGGAAAATTGCCTTTTGAATGGAGAATGGAATTACAATTGCTCCCTGGTTCCCCTTCAGCACGCTGGCCACCGCCAGGCCACTCTCCGTCCCCAACAAGCTTTTGTTCCAACAGCATGCAGAGAAGCTGGACCAAGCCCAATGGCTGCTGAGTCCCACTCCTCATTTTCCACTCTGGTGTCATTCAGATGGAAGCTTTTATTTTCTCTTGGTTTCCTTTCTTTCCTACTCTGACATTGCCGCAAACACAATTAGAGAGGACAAATGATAATTTCATAGAGAACTGGGGACTACATTTTAAAAAAGGGGATAAGGACCTTAGAGGGAGGATATTCTTTATTTCCTTGGCATCGGTACATCAGTAGGAAGCGGAGTCGTGGGGATTTGGGGAGCTGCGGTCCGAGCACTTGCTGGAAAGCGAAGTAGACACAAGTGGCCCTTTCACATTACATACTCACGGAGGCCTGATCCATTGCCTGGACAATGTGGGGACGTGCCAGGGCATAGCTCACTTCTCAAAGGGGCTTTAATGGGGCGCTGCCTGTGGCCATGGACGCCTGGGGAGCGTTGCCATAGCGCCAACTCATCTGGAGCAACGCGGAGGTCCTGGCCAGTAGGTCCAGTAGGGGGCGCCCGCCGCCTCCATCCGCGGAGCTGCATCCACAGGAACTCGCCTGCTGTCCTAGCGAGGCCTGACCAGCGGGACTGTGCTGCCTTCATTGGCCTCATGCTTTTGGCATAGCTGACGTCCGCTCACAGAGCGCCAAGAACCCTGGACCCTGAGTCGCCAGCTTTGGGTTTCAGCCTTGGCTCTGACACCTCAGGCAAGCCACGCACCGTGGCCTTAGTGTTCTTATCCTCACAATGTGTAATAATTATCTCAGAGGTGACTTCTAGCTCCCACACCCTGCAGTTCTGTGACTCATAGATGGATTGGGAAAGCAGATTAACTTGAAATGTTCTTGAAGTCTGGGCTTCAGGGAGGGCTGATTTCTGTAGAATTGTACTTAGAGGAACAAGAAAATGGAATTGTCTCCCCACAGCCTCCAGCCTCTTGATTCAGAACCTTGTTGCTTTTAATCAGAGGTTATTTGAATCTTTACCGGCAGTCTGCTAAAAGGAAGCATTAGGGTAAGTTAACAAATAACTGATAACCTCCAAAACTTCAGGGGTCTAAACACAGTAAATTTTTATTTTTATTTTTTTAATTGCTCATTAATTATTTTTTTTAGATTTATTTCTTTATGCATACAAGAACTGGGGTGTCGGCCAGAGGTGTGGGGGTGAGAGGATTCACCAGAGACAGAGTGGGGAGCAGAACAGGCAGATCAACTAAAGTACACTGCTGAGAGGAGCAGCGGGTGAGACAGGAAAGGTCTGCTGCGCCATATGGGAAGCTCCCTGGCCGGGGATTGAACTCGTGCTGCAGTGGCTGCGGATAGCTTCATAGTGCTGAGACTTAATCCCTTTCGCCACCAGAGGCCCCAAATTTGTATTTTTAATTTCTATCACAGTCCAATATGGTTTGAAAGAGATGGGATGAACTCAGCTCTGCAAAGTCATTCAGGGACTGGAGAATCCTTGCAGCTCATGAGTCTACCCTTCTCTGGACCTCAAAGTGTTCTATTCAGTTGGGGGGGGAGCAAAGGGGAGAGAGAGGGAGAGTAGCAATTTGCAGACAAGTCACAAGTGGCCTATATGGTTCCTGCCCTTATTTCATTCAGGTATTGGCACCTGGTGGCACCTGGGGCATGAAGACTGAGAGATGTGGTCTAGTGTTGTGGCCCAGAAAGCAAAGGAGATCAAATGTCTTGGGGGAGAGTAAGCATCTACTCATCTCAGGCTGTTTCTGAAAATGAAATAGAAGAGCTCCTGGCCTTGCTCCTTCCAGAGCTTCTGTGCTTTTCACATGAGACAGTGCCCTGCCACTGTGGGCTGGGCCTCCCAGAGGGGAGCCTTGCTCCATTTGCACAGCAGCACTGCACAATCTGGCAGTAGCTAAGTGTATGCCCGAAGTGGGTATCCCTTGTATGGAATCTCAGCTCCACTCATTAACCATGAGAACTTGAATAAGAAACCTGTTTCCAGATTCTACATGAGGCAACTGAGGGTGCTAGGGACTGGTGGGGTGATTCCATGGGGTGGTTATTGGGATTATATGAAATAAAACACATGAGGTGAGTAGGGCAGAGAAGGCACAAACTATATCGCACCAGAGTTCGCTTTTTGTTTCCCTTTTGGGATGGTTCTAACACTGCAAGAACCCTGGTTAGGAGTACTGGTCTATGATTCATCTCATTAATGAGTCTGGCCACTTCCAGCTCCTTAAAACATTGTAGGATCCTTTCCCTCTCGCCTGAACTGGAAGGTTAATGTTCGCTCTGAGCCTGGCATGTGTTTAATAAGACATAAAACAAAAGCTCAAAACTATATTGAAGAGGGAGCAGAGATAATGATACTAAAAATCCAGACTATTTTAGAGACTGCAATTGCATATTACATTTAGTTTTGAGGTGTCTGGCAGCCAAGGCGACAATGGGGAATAGAAGGAATGGCACAAATCTTATTGTCTGATTTAAGAAATCAAGCCTTTTAGTAAGGGAACCGTAAATGTAGAAGACATTTATCAGGGGGTGCTTACCCATGAAGAGCGCCTAGAGCACGGTGGTCCTTCCCCTTCACTCTATGTGGTTGGGTTTTTTTTTTGAAATTTATTTATTTATGCATACAAGCTGGGGTGTAGGCCAAAGGTTGGTGTGTGTGAGAGGATTCACCAGAGACAGAGTGGGGAGCAAAACAGGCGGATTGACTGAAATACACTGCTGAGGGGAGATAGGAGAGGTCTGCTGTGCCACCTGGGAATCTCCCTGGCCAGGGATCGAGCTCATGGTACAGTGACTCTGGATAGCTTTATAGTGCTGCTCTTAACCCGTGGCGCCACCAGGGAGGCCCTCTATGTGGCTGGTTTTAAAAGCTGCCTTTGGATTTATGAGAGCCCATCTGGGCAGGAGGAAGAGATAAGGTTCCTCAGGATTTGGTAGCAGGCTGGTGCCTCCTTAAGTGAAGTAGGTAGACGCCTCCTTTACTGGGCTCCAAGAAAGACCCAGATGAAAGTCTCCTACCTTCTCCAGGCTGGATTCTGAGAGTCAGGAATCACCCACCTAGAGTGACAGGGACTGAGAGGACCATAGGACAGAGCCCTCCCTCCTGCTCCCTTCCCAGCAGCCTGCTGGACCCTGAGCCGCTGACCTGCCCAGGGCCAGCTCTGCCCTGTGTGGTTCTCTTTGCACAATCCTCCTGAGATGATTTTGCATTTGTTTCGAAGCCAGTTGGTCTAAATCGTAGTGAAGGACAGCATCATAGGCAGATGTCTCATGATTTTTAAAAGCCCAGTTTGCTTTTAGTGATTGCGGACATCATGCTTGGTGGTGCCGAGCGTGGGGTGCTGGGCCAGGAGACAGCCATTGAAATGGGAGAACCACTGAGCAAAAGTATTGTTTTATTTTCCTATAATCAAATTTTTAGGAGAGAGGATCGAGTTAAAATCAACAGGGGATACTGTCACCTAGGAGTTTTTTCAAACTCATGCCAACATCCTCACCAAGGAAGGAGCACATTTGGAAAGAGCTCTAAAGCTCCCCAATCACAGCGCTCCCCTCGCGAACGTGAAGATAAGGCTGGTGTTTATAGGACACCCGTGGCTAAAGAGCTGCTCGTGCTGGGTATTTGCTTTTAAGTGTCCCTTGTTTACACAGTTGTGCAGAGACCTTGAGGTTACAGAAATCATTGTCCTTTTTAATAAGTAAGGAAACTGAGTCACAGTGACCCGCTGGGCTGGGTTCTGTCATGTGGAACTGGCATAGACTTGAGAGGTAGCATCTCAGCACAAGTTTGTGGGGATCTAGACTCCATCTCCATGATCACCGCATGTGTCTAGTGGTGGCATCGGAGCAAAAGCACCCAGGATGATTTCTGGCCCAAGCAGTCTCCAGGTCTGTTCGTGTTTCACACGTCAGTCCTGCTTCCTTTCCTTGTCTGAGCCGCACACCTTTTTCAAAGCATGTTGGACACTAGATGGCTTCTGAGCCAGCACTGCAGACCTTCTCCACCTGGGTTCAGGCCCAGGGGCCCCTGAGACTCTAGGGAAAGGGGCCATGATTTAGCATCGGCAGCTTGCGTTTGAATCTCAGTGCAGGCATTTTTAAATTGTGTGTCTGTGGAGAGATGACCTGGGTAGGTGACTCCCTCTGAATGTCTCTCCTCGATGTCTAACTCAGTGGCTCTCTGAGTGTGGTTTCCCAGCAGCAACATCAGCTCCATCTTTGGCAATTTGTTAGAAATACAAATCCTTGGGGCCCGACCCCATACCTCTGAATGGTAAACGCAGGGGGTAGGGACCAGCAATCTGGGTTTCAGAAGCTGTGCAGGGGATTCTGGCACATCCTTAAGTCTGAGAAGCCCTGCTTGAACTATTACTGCCATCAATGGTACCAGCTTATCACGAAAACAGGTCAAGTTTGTGGCACACATGAGCTGTCCAATCAGTGATGGTCCTGAGAGTGGTTCACCAGCAATATCACCATCGTGTCTTTTTCGAAAGTACCTTTTAGAGACTTCTCCAAAGAGGAAATGCAAATGGCCAACAGAGACACGAAAAAATGTTCTACATCACTTATAATCAGGGAAATGCAAATCAAAAACACAATGAGCTTACTATCTTACACCAGTGAGAATGGCACACATTAAGAAAACGGGCAACAACAAATGTTGGCGAGGATATGGAGAAAAAGAAACTCTCCCACACTGCTGGTGGGAGTGTAAACTTGTCCAGCCACTATGGAAAGTTGTATGGTGGTTCCTCAAACTGATAAAAATGGAGCGTCCATACGACCCAGCAATACCACTTCTGGGAATCTACCCAAAAGACATAAAAACATTATTCCAAAAAGATATCTGCATCCCTATGTTCATTGCAGCATTGTTTACAATAGCTAAAATGTGGAAACAACCCAAACGTCCAAAAATAGATAACTGGATCAAGAAGATGTAGTACATATACACAATGGAATACTATTCAGCAATCAAAAAAGATAAACTCATGCAATTTGCAGCAACCTGGATGGAGCTAGAAGGGATCATGCTCACCAAAATAAGCCAAAAAGAAAAAGAAAAATATCGAATGGTTTCACTGATAGAAGGAGTATAGGGGAACCAAACAAGAGATCAGGAGGAGAAAATAACAACAAAACCAAAACAAAAACTAGCAGGCAACCATAAATGAGAGACATAAATAAAAAAAGTATCTTTTAGCTTCAGAGGAGAGTGCAGGATTTTAACCATCCCCTGGACCTTAGGCTCTCAGTGGCGGCAGATGCTTATAACCTAGGGGTAGACCTGAATGTGTTCTAATTTCCTTGGCTTGTTATTTCATTCTAGACCTGGGGGGCAGATTTTGATAACAGGGCAAGGGGTCAATTCCTGAGGGACTTGTGGGGCAACCCACTGACCACGACTTACATTCTCATCTCCTCTGATGAAGGGACATTTGAGAGAAGAAGAACTTTGTCCAGGGGAGGTGGGACCACTCAAGTCCCTGGATTCCAGTGTGTGCTTGTTTGTGATTGGCTAGTCCTGCTACTTTCCTCTGGTTCATCACCATCTTTGTAAGCTAGTGGGACTTCTAAAGAGGTCTTCTTTCTCCAGATTAATCACATTCTAAGTAATAGAAAAGAGTTACATCTTTATAGATAACTTACATAAACTTTCCACCTGAAGTGTCTTCATTGTGTTTCTCAAAACAGCCCATGAAATTAAGCAAGTCAGAGATTATTGTCCTTAGTTTACAAATTGGACACTGAGGCAGAGAGGAATTAAGAGATCTGCCCCAGATTGTACAGTAGCCCCAGAACAGGAACCCAGACTCCCAACTCTCACAGCTGGCTGGATGAGAGATTCGGGGAGCAGGCAGACTGCATTGGACACAGGAAGACAAACAGAAAATGGTTATCCAGCAAGAACCAGGTGATTTACTACCTTGCATAGGAAAGCTCCCAGGGAGGTGGGGAGTGGCGGGGCGGGGGTAGGAGGTAGCCAGTGTAGGTTTGGGCGGTCTGCAATGAAAGGAGAGGGTAATGAGCTGCTTGGCATGCTTGCGGAGAAACCATGAAGTTCCATCCAGGGAGCATCAGAGAAGAGATGGGGTGGGCAGAGGCCCTGGGGAAGCGTCAGTCTCCAGAACCTGTAACTGAAAGTGCCAGATTAGCCCCCGCTGCCACGGCTCTGAAATGGCAGTGCAGATCCCCTCATCTGGAGGTCTGGGATTGGTCCTCTAAACCACCTTTAGATTCATTTTATTGGGATTGTTATCGCAACCCTGATCACCCTGTGAAAGGGCCTCAACAGTGGGTGTGAAGCTCAGCTAGGGAAACTGAGGCTCAGGGAGGCTGATTGAAATGATAGTGAACAGATTTCAGAACTCAGCCCCCGATGCAGACTCTCAGTTCTCCCTTCGTGAATGAGTAGCTCGTCCTTGAATCTTCTTTTGCATCAGGGAGACCAGGCTGAAGGGGTCTTCCCAGGTCAGGGCTGCTGGTGCCTTACATTCCCTGCCCTTATTCCAGCCAGGCCGGAGCACCAGTCTGAAGTTGGCCTAAGCACCTGTGTTAGAGAAAACTGAGCAAGAGAACTGGCCCCAGAGGGCTGAGGGTGTGGCGGTATGGATCTGCTTTTTCTTCTTTTTGCCAGGATTCCAGCTGTTCTCCATTTGCAGACGATTTGTGGGAGGGTTAGCAGCACTTCCACTGATGCACCAGCTGGTGTAGACACTGCCCCCAGAGGAGACTTAGGTCTCCTGCCCCGTGCAAATGAGGTGTTGTCCAGAGGAGCTATGTGTGTATGCGTACACTTGCCCTTGCATACGTGTTCATGCATGCAGTGTGTACATGTACATATGTGCATGTAATTGTATTTGTCCATGGGCACTGGTGCCCATCATCCCAGCTCCTCCCGTCTAGCCCGGTGAAACTGCAGCAGCCTCACACAGAAGGGAAGGCTGAATCAGAGGCAGGTTGGCTGGTGGGGGTAAGACCATCAATGACAAGTGAAGTTCCCCCTCTTCTGGGAAAGTGCAGTTGGCGTGAGATCCTCCCCTATCACCCTGCCCCACAGGAGGCATTGTGAGGTGAGAGGGACCTCAGAAAGTGCACAGTCTCACCCACTTCACAGAGGAGGGATGGAGGGCACCCAGGATGAGAGGGTGATGTGGCTCTTGTCAAGTGGTGTCACAGGAGGCTCAGGTGCAGACGCTGTGGCATGGATTTCGTAACAGTAAACATGCCCACTCCCGGCCGATGAGACCGATTCTTTTCAATGGTTTTGATGATGACAAAAATCTAATCATAATAACTCATTTTTATTAAGTGGCATCTGTGCCAAATGCTTGACAATGGTTGGTTCACTTAACATCCAACACTGCTTTGAGGGAGATATTATGACCACCCCCACTTTGCGGATGAGGAAACCGAAGCTTAGGGGCAACTGAAGCTTTCACTAAGATCTGACTGTTCTCTGATGCGTAAAACATCTGAAGAGCTAGGACGAAGTCAAGCACTTTGAGATGCTTTCTCCATTGGTTGGATGTAAGTGGTGCATGGTCAAACCAGGGTTCCAGCCCTCAAGTCCCACTGCAAAGCCAGGGCTACCCCCGCCCCCCAAGTTAGCCCATCTCCTAGGACTGCATTATGATGGTGTCTGTACAAAGCCCTGTATAATTTTCCAGGTAGCATTTTAACGAGTCCAGGGTCTAGTCACCCCAATCATATTTGTAGCACATGAGTTTTCCAGACCTATGAAGGAGATCAATGTACGCTATTGTGTGATGAATGCTGAATCCGTAACAAAGAGGATTGGAAACCAAAAGGATATTGGAAATGGATTGCTCTTTGCTTGGTGAATGATCCATGGAGCCAGTACCCCTGATGGTGTGGTGACAGATCCCCATATTATGTACCCCTCTGAAGGATGAGCTCTCAGTGACTGGCTTTCTTGCTACAAGCAACAAAACAATAAAGGAGCTAGACTTCGAGTCGGAGTTTGCAGAGACCGCAAGGCTGACTTCCTTGGGGCACGCGGCAGTAATTAAGGCAAGGCCTGGCTGCAGATGGAAGACTTTGGTGTTCCGAATCCCCATGGGGTGGAGGATGCTTCTCCATCCTGCTGTGGTGCTCTTCCCTCCCTCTCCCGCTCCTGGGTGGGATTGATGGTCCAACTTCTTCTGCCTGTGGCTTGTTTCTCAGCGAATAGGCGGAGATGTGTTCTCACATCTATACTCATGTGACTCCTCTTCAAGGTTCGGGGGTGAGTGGGGCCGGGTAATAGGTTGATGGTGACGTGCACAAGGCTGGAGGCTGTGACCTTCTTACCCAGCCCTCAGGGCAGAGACAGTCTCCTCTTCCTTCAAGACTTCCTCATGGCCCACCAGCCTCCTAATGGTTCTTGGAATATCTCCAGAGCATTTGCCTTGTGTTTTCACCATAACAATGAGTGGGAATAGATGGATGGCAGTAATGACCTTCATTTTTCATGAGGGGAAACTGAGGCACCTAGGAAGAAAATGACATTTGAGGATGGGAGCAAAGGCAAGATATCCATCCATTGCAGAGATTCCTTGGACCCTAACTCACCACCTCCCAGTGTCCTTCACACCACCCATAGCACATATGGCCACAAAATAGATGGGTCACACTGCCCCAAATCCAGCCAGGTCACAGGGTTGGTGGGATGGGGATTCTAGTGAGGCTCTGTGGCCTTTCTTGGACCTCCCTGACATGGTAGTAGACTAAGGGTGGGGTTGGGAAGAAGGAGGACAGCAGAAGGAATCTAGTTCCAGCTGTTTGTGCAAACTTGAGCTGTGCCCAACCCCCAATATCCGGGTGAAAGGGAATTATTCTGGACACATCTTTGGTTATAGCTTCATCTCGTCTCCCTCCTAACCATAACTTACTGAGAGCCTGTGGGTGCCAAGTCCATTGTGTGACTTACCCCTAGTCTTCACAGTGACTTTGAAATGTTTGGACTATTATTCCTCCCTTTCCCCATGAGGAGCTCTGTATTAGAGGTTAAAACTTGTCCCAGATCATGAAGCAGTAAGTGGCTGGAGAGAGAAAGTGCCCTTGCTCTTTGATTTAAAAACCCAAACTCTACCTGTTTCCCCTGCCCTGGGCTGTCCCTCCTCTTCATCTTGCCCACCAGCTCCATTTAGACAGGTAGAAAGGCACCTTCAGCACAAGAACCAATGGGAGGGTGGAGAGGGAGGAAATGTTTCAGGGTTTGCCCCCCAGGGGCTCTACAGATGTAATTTAACTCCCTGGAATCCCTGAGCCAGCAGAATGGGGCTGGTGGAGCTGGGTGGAGCACCTGGTGCTTCTTAGCCCTCCCCTGTGAATGTTTGCTTTCCCCCAGGCTGGTGGTCTTGAGGGAAAATGGCCGCTAAGACTCTGGTTGACCAGAGAGCTTGAATCTGAGAGAATTGGGTGCCGATCTGTTTACTGGCCGTGACCTTGGGCAAGTTGCTCACCTTCTCTGAGCTTAGGTTTGCTTGCATTTAAAATGGGCAGGATTATTGGGAAGTTGGGATGAGGCAGTAGATGCCCTTAGCTGTGGGCCCCCAACACAGCAGGTGCTCAGAAAACAAACATTATTATGATGGTGACTACTCCCTTCAAACTGGGTGTGACGACTGACTTTCCAAGAGCCTCCTCCATTCAGTCTGCCTCTCCCCTCCCCCACTCCAGGGGGCAGGACCCTCCAGCCAACCCCTCCATTCTCTCCACTGCCCCTCCTTGGTGACAGCATGCCCCTCTGTCTTTGTGTCTGTCTGGCTGAGCTGGGGCTGCTTCCCTATAGAGAAATCAGGCAGCCTGGCCATAATGCCTTTGTGGTGCTATTTCTCTCCCAGCCCCTCTTGCAGAGATCAGAATGAAGCTGTCAAGGCTCCATGGCTGGACCCCAGAAAAAAAACCATGAATAACCTTCCCTCAAGCAGCGGCATTTGGGGCTTAATTGTATTTTGTTAATGAGGAAAACAATTAATTTGGCGGCTGTCTTTGTGGGGTGTTCTTTCTTTTTTCAAATATAGGCAATGCTGCTAAGATGATCCATGTGATGGCTCCAGATCCAATTTCTCTCTCTCGCCAAGGCAAGAAACAACTCCTCTCCATCGCCCTGACCCCCGAGACAGCGGGGCGAGGCTTTGTGTGTTCCAAAGGAGACGGGTTTCTAGAACTGAAGTGTCTGCTTCATGGCAGTAGTGGGGTCCTGTACCTACTCTAGTAGTGGGGTCCCACCCCTACTCCCCAGTTATCACAGAGTCTGGGGCTGGGGTGTGAGACTGTGGCTGGAGACCCACTTCAGAGCAGAGACGCAGGAGGCCCTGGCTTCCCTGGATGCTGGATCTGAAGGCTGGGGAGGGGGACACAGCATCTGGGGCTCCGTTCCTTGGATAAATTCTTTCAGGCAATTGTGATCCCCAAACTAAGCGTGGGTGTGAAGTCCCTTCAGATCGTCCTTTCAATCAGAAGAGCCCTTGGGGTAGAGCCGGGTACATCTAACCATGGGGACGGCAGTCAGTGGTCAAGCAGCAGGCGTGTTGTCTTTTCAGAGCGTCTTCGTGGTCTTGTTCATGGATCTACCGAGAGACGTAGGTTCTGGCCCACACTGCTCACTCCCATGTGGCTTGGAAACACTTGGGGCGCTGAAGCCAGCGCAGAGCTTGAGCCCCTTGCTAAGTGTGCCAGCCATCCTGGGTCTGGCTCCGAGCTGCTGTGAGGGGGATGAGTTCTGGTGTGAGAGGGGATTTCTCCCTGTCAAGGGGCTGGCGACAAGGATCTTTGCAAGAAGTGGGGGAAAGAACACACATTTATTGAGGCACAGGCGCCTGGTGCTATGCTAGGCATTTGGGGACAGGAGCTTTGTCTTCTTTCCCTTAAAATAACGTGTGAAGCATATTCACATTTCACAGTTGGGGTTAGAGAAGTGACTTCCCGGGGAGGAGCCTCAGTCCAGCCGGTTTCAGAGCTCGAGCTCATTCCTTGAGTGGTCCCTGGGGGACCAGGGACTTGTCTGTGTGCTGGGTCCTGGGGTGGGGGGCGTGATGCACGCGAATGGACTCAGTACCTTTCCTCAAGACATCTTTTTTCCTTTGTTTTCTGTCTCCTCTCCTTGGCCTTGCCTCTTGGTCTGGCCTCTCACTGGCTTTGGGCCCTGAACAAGTTGTATAACTCCCTGTGCCTCAGTTTCCTCATCTGCAGTGGTGAGCACTGCAGCACCGATGTCATGTGGTTGGGGGGTGTCGGTGGGAGCAGCTCTGTACCTGTGTCTGGGCCACAGTTTGGTGAGGCAAGTGAAAGCTCTGTATCCTTATATGTCTCACGTCAATTGGGGGTCACCTGTGTGGTTTGTGACTCTTCTGTTAAGGAAATCCTGATCCCCAGGTGTCCTCTCCATCAAATTGCATTTTTAACCAGCTTCTACTGGAATGCTGATTAAAAACTCCGGGAAGCACACCTTTGTCTGATGGCTTTTTATCACTGGCGTGCGGGCCTGTGGGGTGGTAGTATGCCGAGCTGGGAACCTATGGGTAGTAAAGAGCTTTCTCTGCAGGTTTAGCCCATGTCTGTGCTAAGCTCTCCTTTGGAGAGGAGAGTGAGTGGACGCACTGGCCGTGGAAGGTCACCTGCCCACCCAGGCCCCTGTTTGTGAGGGGTGCGTGGTCTCACCCCCTCCCAGGGAGGAGTAGAGGGAACTGATTGATGGCCAGTGGAGATGACCTGAAAAGGGTGGACATGGTCAATGCCAAGGGCAGGATCTGGGGTCGTTGCTCCAGGGAGTGTCTGCTTTGGTGTCACGATCAAGGAAGAGGCCTCTGCTAGCTTGCGTGGGCTGCCGTGACAAGGCAGCACAGCCCCGGGGCTTAAGCAACAGGATGGATTATCTCACGGGGCCACAGGCTGCAAGTTCGTGATCTAGCAGGTGTGGGCTCTCCTGAGGCCTCTGGCCTTGGCCTGCCTGGGTCTGTCTTCTCACTGTGAGCTCTGTGGCCTTTCCTCTGTGCACAGACACCCCCTCCCTCACCCTCCAAACCCATGTCCCTCTCTGCTCTTCTTATAAGGACACCCATAGGATTGGATAAGGCTCTACCTTAGTGGCCTCATTTTAAGTTATTTATCTTATTTTTTAAAGATTCATTTATTTATGCATACAAGCTGGGGTACAGGCCAGAGGCGTGGGGCAGCGAGAGGATTCACCAGAGACAGAGTGGGGAGCAGAACAGGCAGATTGACAGAAATACACTGCTGAGGGGAGCAGCGGGCGAGGCAGGAGAAGTCTGCCACACCATGTGGGAATCTCCCCGGCTGGGCGTTGAACTCGTGTTTCCGCTGCAGACAGCTCCACAGTGCAGCGCTTAAGCTCTGCGCCACCAGGGAGGCCCAAGTTATTCATCTTTTTAAAGGGCCTTTCTCCAAAATCAGTTGCATTCGTCGATACTGGGGGTTAGGTCTTCAACACATGAATTTGTAGGGCATTGGGAACACAATTGACCTGTAACAAGTCCTTTGTAGGGTTTGATTAAGGGTTTGATTAAGGTAAGATTAATTCCAAAGCTTTAGGGGGTCTAGAGTCAATTCCCTCCACCTTTGATGCTTTTTGCTAAGTAAATCAGAACCCTTATATTCCAGAAGGCAACTGTGCTAACCATTGTACCACCAATGTTCCCGCAGGCCCCTTGTATTCTGGATCATAATCCATCTTCACAACATTGCCGTGACACAGACACCATCTCTACTTCACAGGTGGAGGAATCAAGACAAGAAATGGTGAGTATGGCTTTAGTGCGTATGGTGGGGTAGTAGCAGAGCTGGCCTGAGTTAGGGGCTACCCACATCCCAGGCCTCCAACCTCTCCACTGGGGGAGACTGTCTCCCAGGGTATTTGGCAACATCTGGAGACATTTTGGGCTGTCACAATGGGGTAGGGAATGTGCCTAGCATCTCATGGGTCGAGGCCCACTAAATATCCTACTGTGTGCTAAACATCCTACTATGTGCAGGACAGGGTTCCCCACAATTAAGAAGGATCAGGCTACAGATGTCAAACATACCTCAGAGAAACTGCTCTGTGTGGACCTTCTTGGCACCTGGAGAGGCTTCAAGGTCAACTTTAGAGGGGAAAGTACTGAGTTGGAGTCTTGTAAAGCCTGGGTAGTCACCCCACCCTGTGGAAAACCATTGCTGGGGATTGATTTCTCCCAGACCTCTGTGATGTAAGACTCCCCAAGGCCCTTGTCAAAGCTGTCATCTGTCATCCCTTCTCCTGGAGAGTATGACTCTGAGTTTTGCAGAAGAATTTATATTTTAAGTACATGTCTCAGGTGGTCATATTGTCAGGGAAGTTTGTCTAAACTGGCTCCAGCCTGTTCTTACACCACTCAGGCAGGGCTGGTTTTCCATGGATAGACTCCTGGTCTGGGAGATCTCCATTTCTCTGGGTAGCCTTTGTCCATAGTGATGTCCAAGGTTGACATGGTGGAACCCTCGAAGAACATGCTAAATCAGTAAAGACGTGTGATTCAGGCTCCTGCTTCCTGGGGTACCTTTTTGAGCAAGGGGTGTTTCCTATCCCCCTCCTGCCCTCCCTTTTAATGGGCGGTAGTATGATGCAGGAGCACAGACCAGAGACCGAAGGCCTGGACTTTGCTCTTAGCTTAGCTATATGGGTTACCCGGGGCAAGGTGTTTAGGCGTGTGAGCTTCTGTTTTCTCATCCACAAAGTGGGAATTAAAGCCACGTCCTCTGTATTTCATGCAAGTTTCTCTTTCTTCAAGGAGATAATGAGATATGCAGGCCAGGAGCCCTTAATTCTTACCTGTGCACTGGAATCATCTGTGAACTTTTTCAAAACTGCAAAAGCTCAGGCTACCCTCATTCAGATGCTTGAGGGTGGGGGCCCTCAGAGAAACAGTTTGCTTCTTGATAAATCTCCCCAGGAGGTACTTTGCAGGCTGGAAAGTGCTCTTCTCCTCCCAGGGACTCTGTGTCCCCAGGTTGCTGGCCCCAGCAGTGAATGGTGCTGTCGCAGTTCCCAATTTGGCCTCAACAGCTCACCAAACACATTTGACGACCTAAGCAGATGGTGGCATTTCTCGTGGATATTTTGGAAAAAAAGAAATAGGACAGGCTCCCATCTGCCCGCAGTGACTCAGGAGCTGTCCTTCCCAGAGGCAGGAGCAGCTGTGGCGTGTCCTCTGAGGATCCCTGTGGCCCGAGAGCGTGGACGGTGCCTCCTGCCAGGGCGGGGCCATCACAGAGCACACAGCATCGGCAGATGGGAAGGGCACTGCCCACCCAAGAAGAGGTGATGCCTTGTGAGCCTGAGTCTGGGCTGATGGAGGGTGGAGCTGCCGCATCTTCCTTTGCCGCCACCACAGGGACCCGGGGGTGGCAAGAGAAAGAAGGGGTCGTGTTAGCTGGCTAACTTGGCTGGTCCCCACAGCATGGCCGTGCCCCTGTTCTGTCATATTCCTGACCCCAACCTGGTCGCAGGCAGTCTGCATGCTAGTGAATGACTGACTGGCAGCACTGCCCTGCAGAAGAGATTGTGCCAGTCTAGTCTGCACAGTGTTCCTCTCCTCCTGGGGACACAGGGTCACCTAATAGGCGCAGAGGGCACTGGCCTTTGGATGTGCTTCCTCTTTGGAGTCAAATTCCCAGGGTCCTTGCTCTTTGCCTAAAAAGACTGAAAGCTCTTGGACTCAGCAACTCATAGCTACCTCTTGGGCGCCCCTCTCCCAGCCACTCCTTCCATCTAAGGCCTGCTGCCCCCCACTTCCTATAAGGGGGGGTCGGGTCCCCTGACCCGACCTGGCTTTATTAAACTCCACCATATTAAACGGCAAGACACTGGGCTAGCGGACGTTTAATAAATACCCTCCTTCTGCTTTGCACTCCCTTTCTTATTTTCCCTACACCTTGGCATCTTCAGTTTCTGCATAGAAAATCCCACAGCACTGTCGGCTTGCCTGCTCGATGGGAAATGGTTCAGCCCAAGCCAGTTCTGTTGTGGGCTGTGAGCCTCTGGCAGAGAGGCCCATGTGTCTGGGTCTTTGAGAAATCACCGAGCCTGAAGGCTTTCCTTTCAGCGTCCTGTGGGGTCTGGCCATTTCCTCTTGTGCCTGGAACACTGATTCCTGTGCCCATTCAGTCTTAGCTGCTGTTTTCTCACTATGGGGATGGAGAATTGAGGGGCAGTGAGTGGCAAGACACTGGGCTAGCGGACGTGGGCATAGCCTTTATTAAACAGTGTATCATTCTGAGTAGAAACCAAAGAACAAGAGAGATATAAAGGGAGAAATAAATTTTCTTTTGCAACTTCTTGGACTTTTAGAGGGAGATAATCCAGTACTTTGGACTTCATAATATACACAGAGGAAAGCTTCATTTCAGCTCAGGATACTGATGGACACGAATCCACTTTCTAATATGTGTTGTAACTTCCTGGTGTACCAGGGCCTGGGTTGGCTGTGTTTTCTCTTCCCCAAACCCTGTGGGGTAGGCCCTAGGGACTCCCTGCAGTGAGGTCCTCTTCTGCTAGGAACCCCTCAAGGGCAGGGGTACATCTTATTTAAGCCTCTAGCGCTTAACCTGGTGCCTGGCACACAGTAAGTGCACAATAATTGCTTGTGAACCTAAAATTTGGGATCTGACACTAGGTAAAAAACTGTGATAGAGGTGAGTCTGCTGGGTCTAACTGCACCCTGGAATGACAATACTCAGGGAAAGAACCCTAGAAAGTCAGGCATCAGAGATGGCAGAGAAGTGGCTGTCTGTGGTCCTGAGTGACCCTGTGGAGCAGAGTTGTACCTTCAATCTGAAAACCCACCCTAGACTTTACGAGAGAGGAACAGATGGCTTCTCCTTCAGACCACTAACTGCCTTGTGTCTATTGCCCTAACTAACACATGCCATGTGCCCCTAGCTCTTGTTTCTCACCACCTGACCCTGCTTCCCAGGGAAAGGCTGTGTGCACATGGAGTCCATACTGCTAGAGGGGACAGGAGAGCCCACCTGCTCTCTTCTGCACGTACCCTCCTTCTGTTCAGAAGCCCCTTTCAGTAGGTGTTAGGTTCTGGTTCCCAGGAAATAAGAGAAACACAGTGAGGATTTTCTTTCAGAAAACAGACCGTCCAGCTTGAGGGGTACAACAAGGCCTTAGTGGCTTTTTCTCCCTTCGGCCTTACTTTGCGCTGCTGCTTTTCCCTTGTTGAAAATTAAAATAATCAGGGTGACCTGTGTTCCTGGGGTGTAGGCAGGAAGGGCTTATTAAGGACAGCCTCTTAGGGACTTAAAATAAACCACTTAAGGGGGAGAGAGTGAAACAATGTTGTGCGGGAAGTAAGTGCCCTGGGGAGAAGCCAGAGGACCTGACAGGATTGCTAATCTCTGGGGCCTGCCAGTGAGGGATGTGAGCTGTGCTCAGAAAAACCCTGCTTATTTTAGCTGCAGTGTTTGGCCACGTTCCAGTGCCCAGGGTCACCTCCTGTTTGTCCCTGGTACCCCGCATGTTGGGCGGTTGGTGACAGGGCTGGATAACTCACAGGCTCCAGGATGCTCAGAGCGTCTCGTCGGGAAGGTGGCAGCAGCCAGGGCGGGGGCTTCTCACAGCTCCTGACTTCTCTGCCCCAAGGTCTAAGGACAACCGCTGTGGGGGACCCAGAAGCCCCTCAACCTGAGCTACCACCTCTTTATTAGGAGTGCAGTAAATTAAGAAGTGTATTCTTAGGCAAATGGGAGCGCTCATTTAAAGATAGAAGTAACTTCTCTATTATAAAAGAATGCATGATCATTGTAGAAAATGGGAAAATTTAAATATTTATAAAAAATTAAATACCTGCAATTCCATCCCCCAGAGAGCCACTATTAACACTTTGAGATACGCTTTTTCCTCCTTTTTCCCTCCCTCCCTCTTTAAGGATTCAAAAGTGACCAGAGGAAACACCTCATCCTCATCATTCTCTTGTCTCCTTGGCAACATTCGTACCCCTTTCCTGATCTTTTTGAGGCTCAACTTTCTCAATGGGGCCATGAGTGAGGTGTGGACGTGTAGAAGAAATAGGACCTGCAGCCAAAGGCCGCCTTCCCCCCGAGCCAGGGGACGGCAGCTACATTTGCCAGCTTCTCCGTCCTGCTGGGGGCTGCCCAAGGGCTCTTCTGCACTAGCTCAAGTGATTTTGCTGTTGTCGTTTCTTCCTGTTTTTAGCGGGGTGCAGATCACGGAAATGTCCATGGCTTCCAGTTATCTTACTCCCTTGATTTCCCCTTTACCAATTCAGACCTTTTAAATCACGGCAAACAAAAATATTCACTACCCAGTGGCATCTGCCAAAATCTGCTTTTGGGCAGAAGGTGGGCAAAGAGGCAGACAGCTAAAATAAACCTAGTGTAAGGAAGTGTAAGGGAATAGAAGGAGTGTAAGGAAGTGTGAGGTGTGGAAGGAGTGAAGCCTGTCTGATGGGAGGAGAAATTGGTGGCTACTGATCCAGTTCGGTTTTGGAAACATCACTCAGCATCTAGAGCAGAGATCTGACAACTTACTACTAGAGATTTATTCTTTTGGTTATATAAATTGTTTTAAAAATAATTAAAATTCAAATACCCCTGTTTATGGGTAGGCCCACATTTTGAGCATAAAGTAGGGTATAGAAGCATGGCAGAGAAAAATTACCTGGGATGATTTTGTCATTAAAGGGTTCAATAGATTTATACAAAAGAATCTTGGTGTGCCAAAGACAAACTTCCTTTGTCCCAATTTTACTTGGCGTTGTTTCCAAGTAGGTGGTCTAGATTAAGTTTCTTTAGTCTGTCATGGAACCTAGGTCAAGACTTTCCTCTTTAATACCTTGGTTTCTTGGATTCTGAAATGTCAAAGTCTCAGCTGGGGACAGAATGAGAACTGGACTTCAGAAACATCGATGTCTAAATTCTTTTTCTGTTAGGCCACTTCCATTGCTTACAAGCGATCAATTCCAAGGGCATCTGCCTACCATTTGCCTAAAATTAAGTCAGAAAAAAAACCCCATAGGTACACCTTTATAGGGGAAATCCTTGTTTATTATTTAGGATGCTTTCAGTTACAAAGAATGCAAAATCGAAATAAATGTGTATTAAGTGATAAATTTTTAAAGTCACAAAACAAGAATCTTGGCAGTAAGTAGGGTGGTTCCAGGTTTGTTAGTATCTGTTCAACTATGTCATCAATGGCTCAGATTGTTTCCATCATTGTTTGCTATTATCCTCAATTTACTGGTCTTGCCCTCATGCCACAAGATGACTGCCAGAGTTCTAGTCATCCTATGGAGACATGACATGAAATTGTCTAACTAAAGAAAAGAAATCTCTTTTCATCAGCCATCCTGTGATTCATCATATCTCATTGGCCAATGCTATGTCATATAACCCTTCTTATTCCAAAGATGGAAAAGAATGGTATCACCATCGACCAGTCAATATTCATGTCTGTCTTTTGGGGAGGAAGAGGATAGAGATAAGGTCATCTTCTCAGGGAAAGGAGTCCCAGAGAAAAGCATGAATACAGAAATGAAATTGGGATCCAGTGGCCAGTAAGAAGGTGGTGAGAGGTTTGTGTGGGCAACTAAGTGTAACCTGCTACATCAAGCACAGCAATGAGGGTACAGAGAAAAACAGACCCAAGTTTCTGCTTAAACTGCCCATCAAGCCAGGAAACCTAAACCCCACATAGGAACTGAAGAGAGAGTCGGAAACACTGGCGTCTCCAGGTGGACCCAGCATGGAGACAGCTGAGTGAGTCACGCAGAGCCACGAGCAGCAGGGAGTTAGACAGGTAAGGACTCCTGGTAGAAATACACTGTAAGCTGAATTCTTCTGGAGATCAAGTTAGCAAGGCATGGGTTAGCAGAGAGGAGGAACAAGCATTCTAAGTGGGGTAACAGTAGACTCCAAGGCAGGAATGTGGGGACTGATTCCTCCCACATCTGTGTGCATGTGGATGTGTGGTATTTGGGTCTCATTTGTGATGAGGTCATGAAATCCTTGGAAGGTACAGATGGAGTCTCTGTTCCCCAACGTCGGGACTGGAGTGACGTGGTAGCACTTGCTGTAGGAATGGTTTAATAAGGTTTATCTGGAGCAATGGAGGAGTGTGGAGGGAGCAAGAATGAGAAGATATAAGAGTGCTTTTCTAGTGCTTCTCTAGTGGACCTTTGGTGTTTGTAGGTTGAGGGGACAGCAAGAGTTCAGGGTCCTTGGTGTTGAATAGAAAAGAATTTTGTGCACCACCAAGGCAAGGCAAGTGATGTTTTTTTTTTTAAAGATTTATTTTTATTTATACATACAGCTGGGGTATAGGCCAGAGGTGTGGAGTGGTGAGAGGCTTCACCAGAGACAGAGAGGGGAGCAGAACAGGCAGATCAGAAATACACTGCTGAGGGGAGCAGCGGGCGAGGTAGGAGAGGTCTGCTGCACCATGTGGGATTCTCCCCGGCTGGGCATCGAACTCGCATCGCTGCTGCTCACAGCTCCACAGCGCAGTGCCTAACTGCTGTGCCACCAGGGAGGCCCCCAAGTGATAGTTTATTAGTCGTGAAAGTGCAAGACCTTGTGCAAAGCAACTGGCAGTCTAGGAAAGCAAGGGGTCTGCCCCAGCTCTAGAACAGCCAGACTTTTATGGTTCCTTCTTTCCTAGTTGGGTGGAGTCTCTTTAATTACACACGCCTTCCCTCCCCAGCCATCTCCTTCCTGGTTCCTGGAATCTAGTCTTCTCCCCTTTCATGCCCTTATTGGGTCCTGTGGGAACTGTCAAAGAATTCTCTGGGGAGGGACTTGGATGAAACCCTAAACTTAACGATATGCTAATTGACTAAAGGTCTCTGTGGAACTACAAATCCAGCCCATAATAGTTTCATCTTTTTGAGGGTCATGTTGCTAAGGGCCTTTGGTGCCAGCTGAATTTTGGCGGGTTTCCTTCCTGGCAGTATTCGGGTGCCCCTTGCATTAGCCCTGACATGTAGGACCAAGATGTCACTCTCAACTCATCCAGGGTTTCTTCACAAAGGATGGGACTCATTAACTACTGAATCCCATCCAGATAAAAAAAAACTTTGCTTTTCTTTGTTGTAACTTTTTATGAATGAGCCAGACTAGGTTGTCAGCTGAGTTCAGAAGTTTGGCATCAAATTGTGTCCTGGTTAATAGGATTTGTCCCCTTTCCTATGAGTCATGAGGGACCTATGTGAATATCAGAGGAGGCAGAGATGACAAATTGCCTCTTGGGAGGCTTTATCACATCAGTGTCCACTTTGCCTTGGGAGTCAGGCCATATACTGGCAAACCTGACTTGGAAGAGGGATGTAGATAATTGGCCAGTGCTCAATGAGAATATGGAACCCTTTGTTGAAAAACTCCTGAGAAATTCTAGACTGTGATAGTGAGCTTTAAAGCAAGCATCGAGCTCTTCTGGGTACAGGGCACATCAAAGCCTGGGCACTGGGAAATGTGGCACACCTGTGAGCCAGCCTGGGAGCAAAGCACTCATCCTCCATCTCCTCAGGGGTAGAAGGAGAGATGCCTGGTGTCTTCTTGATCAAGAGCTTTGTCTTCTTTCATATTTCCAAATATATAAGTGTCTAACAGCATAATGCTTGTGAAAGTTAGCATTTTACAGATCAATGGGGCTCATTCCTTTGAGAGGAATGAGGGAAATAATAGAGTACTTAAATGCAATTAGTGAAAGCAACAAAAGGACAAAGAGAAACAACAAAGAGAAACAACAAGAAAGTTATTATGCAAATCAGTGGCCATTCACTGCCAGCCTGCCTTGGGGAACCTTGTGGTGGGTTCAGAAGTTCCTGCCTGTCTGAATTGGTAGTCCTGCTTATACTTAGTATCAAACCTCAGTACAATTATTTATTTTTTGTTTTTTTTTCTCAGCACATTAGTAATTAGCCTCTCCAATCTTCTGTTCTCATGTGGGCTTAACCACCACTTTGAAAACGGTAAAGAAAGGCAAAGGAAGATTGGCCCTGAGGGGTCTCAGACAGAAAAAGGCACCGAAGATCCAAGTTGGACCCAGTTGTGATTTGTAAAGGCTCTTGCAAGAGGAACCTAGGAAGTGCCTCTCTCAGTCTGCTCAGCAGGCAGGATTCAAAGTGGAGGGTTGAAATGGGACCTGAGCTGCTGTCCGTGGTCCTGAATGCCACATTGACTCACTCCTTTCAGACATGGCCTAGTCAGACATTGTGGAACGGTGTGACCCTTGCTCTAGAAGAAAAAACAAAACAAAACAAAGTGCAAAACACACAAAAAAATACATTGCAGACAGCATTTTTGCACACATCAAACACACTAAATTATTTTCAAAGTACATCTTCCTGCCTTTTTAGACCATGGGTGCGGTGTCCAACTTAATGACCAAAGGGGAAGGTTTTGTCTCTGCCTCTTCTTGGGGAGTTCAAGCCGTAAGTGTGTTGCTCTGGTGCTGACCACCCAGACTTCAGCTCAGCAACTCCATGCGTGTACCTCTCCATAGCCTGGTTTAAATCAGGCGCAGCTGGGAAGTTACCCACCACTGGATGAACATTCTCACTGAGGGTTAGACATGTAGGTGTCAAAATCATAGATCAATTTTCCTATCAGCTCTGAAATATTTTCTGAATGAATAAATGAATGAATGAGTGGAAGAGAATTCACGCTTGTAAGAAAGGACAGGATTGTGATGGCATGGATGACTTGTTGGGTTTAGGTGATATGAGCAGGTGTCATACTTGAAGAACTGAAATTTCTGCTGAACAGAGTTTCTGGTTTGGTCCAGCCTCTGCTACTTACCTTTGTGGCCTTGGACATATCACCTCTGAATCTGTCTCCTGGTGGAACTAAGTGCTGCAACCACCATGAGGAGGGAGCCCATCTTGGGTGGTGAGGTTATGCTTCCATTTAGGAGTCACTGTGCTCATCTTCTCCACGAACCTCAGTGGCAAGACCATGTCCATGTATGTCCAGCTTCATGGCCCCAAAGGGAGGGACTGGCAGGGCAAGACAGCCAGAGTCTTCTGAGCATTCTGAGGGATTCTGGGTGATTGGCATTGTCTGAAGATTGGGGGGCCACCCTACAGTCATGACTGTGGGCACAGAGGGTGAGTGTGAGCATGGTGGGCCACAGTTCTCTCCAAACTTGACCACAACCCAGACCATCACGGCCTGTCCTCCAACTGAGTCAGACCTGGCTTTAGGGGGAAGGGGAGTGTGCATCTTGCTTCCCCTCCAGCTGATGCTTCTGAAACTTCACCCCTTTGTCTACACTGCTCCCCATTACCATTCACACTGCCTCCCCCTACCCCCAATTTTTATGACTGGATTGCAGTAGGAAAAAAGTGAAAGTCTGGCTATTGAACATTCCCATCCAATCAGGGCGGCCAATCAGTCTGAAAAATTAATCAGGAAGAGGGCGCTTGATGAGACTGCTGAGAGGTTAATTTGTAACCTCTCAGAGAGCACATTTGCTGTCTGGCAGGGGTGGTGGTGCCCTGAGAGCTCCCAGGCCCCGGGGCCCCTTCTCTGCCACTGCACAGTCTGGCCTCATCCTGGCTCCATGGGGAGATGCCCCAAAGCATCGTGCTGGCAGAGTCTGGATTCCTAAGTCATGGTCCTGGTACAGGAACAAGCCCCAGTACCAGATCCATTGGGGGTCTGTTTCCTTTTCTCTGCTCCCCTTCTCCCACCAGAATGTGGCTTGGGGTTCTGCTCATCTCAGGCCACTCTTCCCTCCAGATGCTCTACTTTTGCCCCACTGCTGCCTC
The DNA here is from genome assembly GCA_004024925.1 of Scalopus aquaticus. NCBI lineage: Eukaryota > Metazoa > Chordata > Mammalia > Eulipotyphla > Talpidae > Scalopus > Scalopus aquaticus. The sequence goes on along the minus strand of PVIJ01001028.1, from coordinate 7,752 downwards.
AGTCTCCCCGAGAAGTGGGGGTGGGGAAGGTGGAGGCAAGTTCAGCAAGTCTGCTGCCCCATTGAGAAGAGGGGACTGGGATGAGTGGTCCCCACCCCCAACCCCTGCAGCTCAGCCTCATCTCCTTAATGGATCCTAATTACCCTTGTCCTGCTTGTGGCTTCTCTCTAGGGCCCACCTGTCCAGATGATAGATGAGGCGAATGAGCTATGCGGCCAGCTGGGGCTGAAGGAATTCTCCCCTCTTATAGGGGTGTGTGTGTGTGTGTGTGTGTGTGTGTGTGTGTGTGAACTTTAAATCAGGTCCAAAAACTCCAAAGAATGGAGCATCACAGGATGAGCTCTTCTCCCAGGTGTCTCTCTTCCCCCAACCTGGCCTGGGTGATTTTCGCTTAGGATGAAGGTAGTGAGGAAGCGGGCTGGGTAAAGCTGGCTCTTTTGGTGGGAAGTCGAAGGAATAGATGGCGAGGAAGCAGGGAGGCCAGCAGTCCCATGAAGCACTGACTCCGAGGTGGGCTGGGAAGTGGGTCCATGGCCCCAGCGCCACAACAGTGCAGGCCCACAACCTCTTGGAGAGGCCAGTGGCGATCAGAGCCCAGCGGTTCCTTCAAGGTCAAGGTCGTGCTGGGACTCAGTCTCCAGTTTGTTCCCATCTCCGTGGACGCACCCTCCCTGAGTGCTCAGTAAATGAGCTACACCCACGGGCAGGGGCCCGGACACCCTGTGGTGAACAGCAGCAGAGGGCGCTGGCAGCAGTCTTGTTTCCCTGCAGATTAAACAGACAAGGGAGAACAAATAACACGAGTCTGTCTTTAAGTCACTTCTCAGGATGGAGGAGAGGAACCGCCCCTTTCTCGCCGGGATGGAGTCTAGCATGTTCTAGGGGCGCCCAGCCACAGTGCGGCCTGTGGGTTATCACCTTGCGCCTTCTCCTGTGCTGTGGGCTCCGTTACCAGCTCCTCCCAAACTGCGTGGATCTTACTCATCTCTATCCACTTTGCAGTGTCCACTGGGCCTGACGCTTAGCTGAGCTGCTCAGGACACAGCGTAGCAGGAGAGGTGGACCGGAGACCGGCACTGAACCTCCATTCACGAGTGGGGTGTTTGCCCCGGGAGGTAGTCATTTGAGAGGAGCACTCGCAGCTCCTCCCCTGGGCCACTTCCCCGGATGTCCAGGTGAGAGGAGCCGGGGGCAGAGAGACTGTGCTCTTGGGTCCTGCCCTTCAGAGGGGCTGTCCTCAGGCCGCGCCTTCTCCTCTCCGTGTGCTCCGCGCAGGACAAGGCTTCCATTTGCTCAGAGCAGCGCCCACACTGGCCTCCCGCGTCCTCACCTCCAGGAGTCCCTGTCTCCAGGTGGCGTCCTCCCTCACTGCAAAGAGCTGGCCCGTGTCCTGGATCCCAGTGCGGGGACAGGCAGGCCAGGAGCTTGCAGCAGAGATGGTGGCCTCTGGGCCTAGGCCAGGCCTCTGTGGCTTCCTCCTTGGTCTCTGGGCCTCCTCATTCACAGGGAAGTCAGCTTCCATCTCACAGAGACAGTTGTTGGGGGTGATCTGTGTCCCCCGCCCCCGGCAACTCCCCCTCTGCCCATTTGCATGCTGAAACCCTAACCTCTAGTGCCTCTGAATGTGAGTGTGTTTGGAAATGAGGCCTTAAAAGAGGCACTTAAAATAAAATGAGGTCTTTTGGGTAGGCCCGAAGCCAGAGTGACTGTTGTCCTTCTAAGAAGAGGAAACTGGGACATGGACATGCCGAGGGGAGATCTGTGAAGACAGAGAGGCGGTGCCTGCACGAAGGAGAAAGGCTCCAGAGAAGCTCGTCCTGCTGACACCTTCCAGCCTCCAGGAAGATGGTGAGTTCATTTCTGCCATTTAAGCCCCCAGTCTGTGGCTCTTTGTAATGGCAGCCACGCAAAGGCGCACACACTCAGGCAGCCCCGGAAAGAGGCCATGCAGAGACGTGGCACCTTGGTGGTGCGGAGTCGGCCATGCGAGTGAATCCCCTTTGGAGGGGTCGCGCCTGCCCCACTCAGGCCTTCGGATGAGCCCCGCCTTTCTATCGTCAAGGTCAGCAGCTGAGCTCAGGTCTCCCCCACCTGCCTCTAAACTTCCGACTCAACAGGCTTATGAGCAGCAGACTTACGACTCAGCAGGTGCACCATCTCAGTCGTAGGGAGTTTTGACTTGGGGAGGACTTGGAATGCAGCATGGTGTAGCCATGGCACCAGGCTGCTGTGACTGAGTGTGGCGAGCACAGTGGTCAAGGGGAATCCACCTCAGCCAGCTTGGGGGCCATATCCTGCCCTGTGCGAGAGGTGTGGGTGGCTCCTGCTGCCAAGTCTGCCTTGAGGGGAGCACAAGCCAAGGACAGTGACTTCACAGGTCTGCACAGGTGTGGGCTGTGCCCAGGGAGGGTGGGGGCATAGCCGGACCAAGCCCCTACTCTTGAAATGGGCAGCATTATTGGAAAGACCTCAGGAAAAAGAACATGCACACACCAGGGGAGAAGGGACGCTCCAGCGTAGGGAGGGGAGGCCGGGACCCCAGCGTGGCCCGGGCTTTCCGGCCCCACATCAGGAGGTTCCCTCTGCATTGCAAACTTAGGGCTCCAGCCCCTCAACGAGGATGCTAATTCTTAGTAAGCACCCACTCTGTGCTCTATTTCGTTTTTCTTTTTTTTTAAAGATTTATTTATTTATTCATACAAGCTGGGGTGCAGGCCAGAGGTGTGAGGGGGTGAGAAGAGTCACCAGAAACAGGGTGGGGGCAGAACAGATGGATCTACTGAAATACACTGCTGAGGGGAGCAGCGGGAGAGACAAGAGAGGTCTGATGGGCCATTGGGAAGCTCCCTGGCCGGGGATCGAACTCATGCTGCAGTGTCTCTGGATAGCTTCATAGTGCTGAGACTTAACCTCTTGCACCACCAGGGAGGCCCTATTTCATTTTTATTTTCACAGCAACCCTTTGAGGTCTTGTCCCTGTTTATCACCTAAGGCAACGGAGACTCAGAGAAATAGACGTGCCCATCCTGTTGATGGCAGTGACCAGCTGGGTGCAGGGGCAGGGACACCGGCTCCAGAGACCCTGCTCAGCTCAGGCGGTGTGCGTCGTGGTGGCTTGCTACTTGGGCTAGATCGCCCTGCCTGCATTCCACCCCTGCTCCATGCTCACCAGCCTTGTGTCCCTGAGCCAGTCACTTATCTTCCTGGGCCGCAGTTTCCTCATCTCTGAAGTGGTTTCTGAGAAAATTCAAAGATTCTAAGTCAATGGCTGAGAGTGGAGCTGACACATAGGAAGCACTTTGTCAGTATCGGCTGAACCATCTCATTCCTTCAACTCTGCACAACCTCTCAAAGTCAAAAGGGTGTGATTCTCGGGCCCAGATGGATCTGACTATAGACATGCAACACAACCAATGCTGCTGAACTGGCCATTGATTTGTCAGTGTCTCTTCTTTCCCACTCCTCCTCCCTCATCCCAAACCAGGGAGCTCGGGGGTACAAGATGAATCTAGAATAGTCTCCCCAGGGGCCCCATGGGCTGTCCAAGTCAGAGCTCCCAGGGCAAAAGCCCAGGACATGAAGCTCAACAGCCACCTCCTAACAGGAGATGGGGTGACTGGGCTAGGATGGAGCGGGGAGCAGAGCTTTGTAGACATGCTGCTTTGCCCCTACATCTTACCCTATTGAGATCGGGGTTCAGCATGAGCCCGAGAGGGTGGAGGGCCAGTGAGTAGCATCTCCCTGAGGGGAAAGGACCAGGCTGGGTTTCTTGCCACCTGCCTTGCGCACTGAAAAGGAGCAGCTAAGTGTTATCGATCCAAGCTCCAGGGGGAACATTTGTGAGGAGGTCTCTGGCACCAGCCCATCACTTAACTGGTATTCATTATTCAGTGATGGGAACGGGGAGCAGAGGGGGCTGGCATTCTGCCATCGAGTCTGGCCTCCCAGGAGCGAGATGATGTGGGAACTGAGAGAGACAGACAGCTGGGAAAGGGTCAAGGGTGACTTACTCTCATCTGGGAGAAAGGGGTTGTGCTGCATGGCAATAAGAGGAGTCTTCTCTTCCAGGAAACCAGCCCCTCCCACAGGCCCTGGACCTTCTTACCTTTGGCTGGGGAAGGGGAAAATGCTTTGGGTACTACCAGATCTGGCTGGTTCTGATCACCTTTTATATGCCTCAGTTTCCTCAAGGGCCCACTGACATAAAATGTCCCACCTATTTATAATGGTGTATTGTGATGACCTAGGCTTCATAGTGACAGAAATGGTACTGAAGGCCTGAAGCCCTAAAGAAGATCAGAATAATGAGCTACACAAGACCCAGAAGTCCTGAATTTGGCTGAAAAGTTGATTTCCCTTTTCATCCCTGGCACAGGCTGGCCTGCACCCAGACATAGGATGAGATCAGGTTGATAAAGGTGCGTTGTGACAGGTAACACATCAGATAAATGCAGCTGTCACCGTGTCCTCATCACCATCATCAGCCCAGCACCCTCACAGCATCACTGCACCCCCATACCCTCATCACACCCTCCTCCTCATTACATTTCTAGAAGTCATGTCCAGAAACCTAACACAGCCTTGACAGACCCATGAGAAGGGATGGATGTTGACATCTGAGAGTGTTCTTTGCAGCACTGTTTGGAAACAGCCCCAAAGCCCACAGTAGGAGGAATAGATAAATAAAATATGATACCTTCACTAAATAGGCTATTTTGCAACAGTGGAAATGAATGAACTACTTGTAACAACACCGGTTGTTGTAACATAATGAGTAGGAAAAAGCAAGTCCTAGAAGGCTATAGAGTCCTTTTTGCTAAACTACTCAGAACATAGCCAGCATATGTGGGTGATCTATAGGTGATGCAACTGGAAGATAAAGTAGTGGAATTATTTTTAAAAAATATTTATCTATGCATGTAAGATCTGGGGTGTAGGCCAGAGGCATAGGTAGGGAGTGAGAGGATTCACCAGAGACAGAGTAGGGAGCAGAACAGGAGGACTGACTGAAACACACTGCTGAGGGGTGGACAAGGCAATACAGGAGAGGTCTGCTGCACCATGTGGGTTAGTTCCCTGGCTGGGGATTGAACTCATGTTGCAGTGACTGTCATAGCTTAGCTTCATAGTGCTGAGATTTAACCCCTTGTGCTACTAGGGAGGCCCCTAATGTGGTGGAATTATAAGCACCAGCTTCGGCACAGTGTTTACTCTATCAGAGGTGGGAGGGGTGAGAGAGGCCAGACTAGCTGAGGAAAATATGGATGTGTCATTCATGTTGTTCTGGATTTTGAGTTGGATAGTGAATAAAAACGAATGAATAAATGACTAAGTTTCCCACACATAAAACTGGTGATTCCCTCCACTTGCTTGTGTGAAGGGTAAATTGAGGTAGCACATGAGGCTCCTGGATCAGCGTTGGTGACTACATTTGAGGTGACTTCTCTGTCACCTCCTCAGTCTTCCCCTTAGAATAGACTTTTGGGACACCCTGATTTTCTTTGTTGTTTGGGTGTTGATTCCTTGAGTGGGTCTTGGGGCTCAGGAGAATTCATCAAAAATCAATTTATGGAAAGTTAATTTATCACTTTGGTTTCACAAAATGGCAATTTGGCTTTCCACCCCTTGAGTCTTGGGAAAATAACTTTCAGCAGGTGAACCTGGCTCCCCTGGGGATTCTTGGGGTGAACTGGGCCGGTCCACACTCAAGTTAGTGAGTTCTCCGCTCAGAGGAGGGAAGGAGTTTGCTTTCAATATTAGGTGTTGGAAGCTGAGCTCTGCCATTTGTGGTTTGTGGCTGACACCAGAACCCCCTTCCCCTCATTCTCTTTTACCTGTGGCACTGCTCTGGCATCATGTGAAGAGGCTCTTGACTGAGAGGAGGGAGGCTGTTGAGGGGGAAACTGAGCTCCATGGGGTGACATCCCCAGCCTCCAGGGAAGAAAGCCTGATGTTCCTGCTGCCTCCCTTAGCCCCCTTTAACTTCCTTTTACGGACAAATAATTGACTGACTGACTGACTAACTAATTAACTAACTAACTAACTAATAATAAGGGCTCAGTTGGCAGGAGTCAGATGAAGGCAGTGACCACCAGAGGTGGCAGAATAGAAGCACTTGTCCTGAAGAGAACCTCAGTTCTCTTGTATGGGTCAAGATCCTTTGATTGCAAACAAAGGAAACAAGCTAGTTAATTACTTAAAGGGAGTTCCCCTCTGGAAGGGAAGCTGGAAGGAAAGCTGAAGGCAGTGCCCAGAGGCGTGAAGCAGCCACCACAAGATCAAGAGGCAAGGGCAAGACTGTCTTTAGTCTCTAGGATCTGATGCTCAAGATCTGTGTTCGAGAAAGGAGCATCCTAGGGCATAGTTTGTGTCTGTGCCCTTTCCCTGTTGGGAAAGGGTGAGCTTCTAATGACTTATCCCCCAGGATGTATCCTGTGGAGAAGAGGTCATTCCGATTCAGGGAACTGAGGAGCTGAAGAGAAATCAAGTAGTCGGAGCCAGGAAATGCAAATCATGGCAAATAGGTCTTTAGTATTTAGAATGTGCGGGGTGCTGTTCTAAGTGCATGACTCTGCTGGTTCCTTTCTCCATCCTGGGTGGGCAAGGAGGGGCTGTCCTCGTGCCTGTTGGGCATATGAGGAAATGGCTGTGAAAGTCAAATCACATAGCTAGTAGGAAGGGGAGCTGGGATCTGCCCCAGAGACTGATTCTTTTTTTAAAAAAATTATTGATTTTTATTTATTTATGCATAGAAGAACTGGGATGTAAGTCAGAGGTGTGGGGGTGAGAGGAGTCACCAGACACAAAATGGGGAGCAGAACAGGCAGATTGACTGAAATACACTGCTGAGGGGAGCAGCTGGTGAGACAGGAGAGGTCTGCTGCGCCATGTGGATCAGCTTCCTGGCCGGGGATTGAACTCATTCAGTGGCTGCACATAGCTTCACAGTGCTGAGACTTAGCCCCTTGCGCCACCAGGGAGTCCCCAGAGACTGATTCTCAACACCATGAAATACTGTCCGCCTTACTATTACTCATTGGGAGAGCAAGTGTGTGAAAATCAGGGCATTCAGTAGTACAAAAAGGCTACTTGCTTAGGATTTCCAAGAGCAGATGAAAACTGGAGATGCCCAGCTGTTCCCCATCTGGTCTATCTCCAAAGATTCTTCTAGCAGCTCTGCACCTGGGCATCTCTGATCCTTGGCTCAAGGGCAGGGGCCCTGCAAGGAGGTGGGGTGAGGGAGAGGGCAGGTAAGTGCGAGCTTGATTTAAGAAGCCAAGGAAAGGGGAAGTATTACACTGATTTAAGATTTAACGAAAGGAGAACTAAACTGACATTTTATTAGCTTGCAGTGGGAGTTGTTAAAGACAGATCTCTGCACCAGGGTAGAGCTTGATGGAGAGGCGGGGAGAGGACTCAGCCATCGAAGGCATGAAACTTGAAGGCCAGTGATACCCCAAGGGCCAGGTGAGCATGCAAATTTGAACTCACACTGAATGCTTGCGCGCGCACACACGAGAATAAAACGTGAGCTTCTTCCTTAGCCCTCAGGGGCCAGGCCCAGAAACAGTGGGGTGAATTGGGGCACAAGGTATTACTTAGATTCTTTTTTTTTTTTTTACCACTAAATATTTTTATTTTTAAAATTTTTTTTGGGTAATATATATTTTTATTGTTATTTATGTCTTTTACATTTTGTATTCCACTTGGGTAGCCCACCACCAATTCACCCGTGATCCATCTCCATGGTCC